>WYDI02020215.1:11061-22238 GCA_009867235.2 Psittacus erithacus | reverse complement strand
GGCATGATGTGCTGTGGTATGGAATACCTCTTTGGTCAGTTTGGGTCAGGTGTCCTGTCTCTGCTTCCTCTCAGCTTCCCCCCCTCCCTGACAGAGCATGAGACTCAGAAAGTCCTTGGTCAGACTAAGCATTACTAAGCTGCAGCTGGAAACACCGGTGTTATCAGCGCTGTTCCCAGGCCAGAAGTGGAAAACACAGCACTGCACCAGCTACTAAGGAGAAAAATGACTTACTGCCGAACCCAGGACATGTGTACAGTCAGAATCTCCCCAGGAGTAAGTTTTACCTATTACCCCTTTTTCATGTGACTCCTTGTAAAACTGGATTCTCCATCTTCTTTGTAGGCATCTTTAAATACTGGAACAGGATGATAAGGTCTCCTTATTCCTAAGCCTTCTTTTCTCAGGGCTGAAAAAACTCCATTCTCTCAGCCTTTCCATATATGGCAGGCTTGGATTATCTTTGTGACGCTTCTTTGCACCTCCTCCAACCTGTCCACATTTTGTCATAAATATTTACATTCTTATCTTTATGTCAGAACAAAAAATAATTGTCATCTAAAGGGTGTTTGAAATAATTTGTGTGCCAGAATGCAGTGCTGTGGAAAAACAATAGTGTTGAATTAATCTTCCTTCCTGTTATTGCTTTTACAGCTCCAAAAGATGATCTATTTTAGAGATAGCCAGAAAATTATATCCTGGGAGATTCACAAACAAATAAGAGAAATGGTTGTACATATTTTTTGGCCTTTAATAAAAGTCTCTAAACCACATAGTCAGCATACCTTCAGGAGAGTTCACATCTCTTGTGCTTAGCTTCAAAACTTTAGGCTCTGTACCCTTAAAACCTGGGGCCTGAAAATAATCTATACATATTTCCGAGTATAACTGGGCAAAGTGCCACCAAAGGACTCCTCATAATTTGCCTTGTGTTAAACTGTGGATAGAGACAAAATGCACACATTCCTGACTATTGTCCAAGTATCCTGAAAATCCCAGCACACAGCTTAAGCCCAGCTGGCAAGCCAGAACCAGGCAGCCGCTGGATCACTTCTCCCTTCTTCCTCCCCCCACTCTCAGAGGTGAATTAAATATATCCCTTATCGTCCCTAATACAAAGACGGAAAACTACCTAATACAGAGGTAGGAAATTAATTAGAAATTTCATTCAAGCCACAAAACCATTACTGACAAAAGCATCTTGAATAGCTTCCCCATTTCACACTGGTGGCATATCTCAAATCAACACATGAAACACTCTTAGCCATAGAATCATAGAATAGTTAGGGTTGGAAGGGACCTCAAGGTCATCTAGTTCCAACCCCCTCACCTTAGTCAGTTGTTTCTTTAACAGTAGGTCTTCTTTTGAACTCACCTAACTTTTTGTTTTTGTGGAATGCCTCTTGGGAACAAAAGCAACTTGATGTAAACCTAGAATAATACTTGTACAATTCCAAGCAGGCATATGAAACACTAAAAACCAATAAAGTGTTAAACCTTCCATGATAGCACACCAGTTCAAAATGTCTCAAGAATCCACTCAACTTCTGTATCATGAATCAGACAACATTTATTCTGCTTCAGCCTCAGTTGTTTCAGGTGCCTACTATTTGTCTCTTAATAGTCCAAGAAGTGTTCACAGTATGGTTTTATTCAGAAAAAGTCATGTCTTCTTTATCTACAGTTGCCTACAACTTCAAGGGTTTTACTCCTTACCTATAATGCATGAAATAATGATCCTGCTGAAGGCAGTAGAAGAGCTCATGTTGATTTGAAAATGGCATAGATTTTATCAAAAAACTCAAAGGCCTGTCAAACTTAACTCCTTTGGAGAAAGCCCCTCATTTCCTAGATGTCTACGTACACTGCATGTTAGAAAACTACATGTGCCTGTGCAAGCTCTTAATTTCGTTACAGACTACATTTATTTCATCAAATCTAATAATTTATTATTTTTGTATATATACATATAGAACATAGAAAATACATAACAGATTAATACACAGAAAAATTATAATTCATCTAGTTCCATTCTTACGTAATATAAATTTATAAAATAATAAAAAGCCTAAATACAGTATATATCTGTAAAGAATTCATAGGTTACTAGTTTTTCTCATTTTGCTGTCTTTGCATGAACAATTTCTCTTGTATGTAACATATGCTGTTTTAAATAATTTTGCATCATCAAGACAAGAAGGCATTTCATGTCACCCATTAAGTCCTCTTTATTTGTGCAGCTTAGTCTATTTTTATTTGGTACTGGGCAAGACTGGCATGTTTAAAGTGAGTGATAAGGATGTTGCTTGTCATGATGTAGTAAAGATCTGAGTTTTCTTCCCTATGAAATTGTAGTTCCCTTATGGCATTTTGGAAGATTCCATTTAAAACAGCAATTGTCATTTTGCTTTTCTCTTCACTGTTCAATAAACAGAATAATCCAAAGCAATTGGAATACATTAATATTAATAAACTGCCAACTTTCAGACATTCCCAAGTAACAACTTGCGAATAAATCATGAATGCATGTGTCCACATATTTGCGCACACCTGGAATTTATCATATACATAAAAATATTTTCAGATACAGATATATATTTAAAAACATTGATTAAAAAAAACCTGTGTTGTTGAAATAGAAGGAAATGTTGCCAAAAAGCTATAATGGCACAAGTAAATAATCCCACCATCTGCTCCTTCTCTTGATCTTTCCAGATAAAGTGTGACTAGAGTATTCTAGGAAAAGTAGTAAAACCCTCTAACACTAAAATAATTAGTTTCAGATATAAGATTCTTCTAATCTCTGTCACTTGGCCAAATACTACAATTCTGTAGCACTTTTTAAAATATCTTAGAGGTTTTTAACTACCACAGGTGCTTTAAAGAAACCAGTTCAAAGGCTGAGTCTGTAGTGCCTTGTGACATCAATTGCAGACTTTTGACAAAGGATTCTAATTATCTAATCCCTAGAGTACTCTTTCTTAATTTTTAACAGCCTTTTATAGACAGCAGTTTAATACACAAAGAATAGTCTTACTTTATTTTTGAATAATTTTTTTGAGTGCACACTTTGTTTAGAAGTCTTGGCCAAACACCAAACAGGTGGGCTTCCTGATTGGCTTCCTGATTTCTCTGAATGAATTATATCTGAATGCCTGTAAGGCGCTTCCATTTCAGAGGCTGCTGCCTATAAAGCAAGAAAGTGGGCAAATTTTAAGCTACCTACATCTTCCATCTGCCAGTCCTTTGAACAACATCACGTGTCCTCACCTGACATCTGTACCAAGACAGGTGGGATATGCTGTGCTTTGGATGGCCTATATACCCTGCAGACAGGCTGGATCCATGCTGACAAGCACATGAGGTCCAATTTTTCTCCCCCAGAGGTCCCTGAAAGTTTCTTCAAACCTGCCTCTGATCTTGATCCAAGGTCAAGAAAGAAGCCTGAGAGTGAATGAAGGCAAGGACCCACAGTTAAAACGAAGAGCAGATATTTCTGTTGTGTGACCCAGCAGTGCACTGAGGAGAACTGCCAGAGGTATACTGTTTCTCATGTAAGGTATGAAGAAACATTTATTCCTCAGTCAATAGGAGCCCTGGATGCATGTTTTATATCTCAACATCTAAACTGCATGTGCAAGTACTTCACACATCAGCTTCTTTTCTACTGGCAATTGCAACTACAATTCATTCAGCATCTGCAAATGTAACCAGAAAGTTTAACTTGTCAGCACAAAGTGACCTGACTTATGGAATCCAAAGTAAAACGTCCATTAGCACTCAGTACATATAGACCACTAAAATGAGTCTCCTTCTGGCACTTCAAGTTGCATGACTAATTCAAGATCTTCATGCTCTGCCAACACATTTGTAAATATCATTACAAAGATGCATATAAATGACAAAATAATGAAACAATATCTCTTGAACTATAGAAATTATTATACATATTGATAGATTTCATCATTTACCATTCAGTTTTTCCTTCATATAAAAAATTATATTATTTAATTGAATTAAATTAAACACAATATTTTCCATTTCCATTTTAGTTGTAGGTTTTATGAAAAGGCTAAATTCTATCAGATTTTCCTGCTCTGCCTTCAGAAAGGTAGGACTTTCCGAAGATCTGAAAAATCTATTACTCTTTCCTTCACAAATGAAAGTCTTTTATCTAAAATAGGAGAGACAAACAGACCTTCCACTTAAATTTCATAGCAAGCCACTACAAATACTAAACCAAATTTTAAAAATATATTTCCGTTAGCACATTTTTTGCTCTTCTCAAAGGTCAATACAATTACTATGCACGGTGGTATCTAGAATGCCATTTTGCTACCAACTGTTTATGGCCTTTTCCTCTTTCTGGTGTTCTTCAGCAAACTCTCTGTCCCCCCTCCATCATATGTTCTTGAACCAAAGCCAGACAGGCAGGTGTACTTGGCAGCCACATGATCCGTATGTCAAGGCATAGAATTATTTTTTTTTTAAACAATGGACTCTGTCTAGGCACCTGAAGATCCAATTTTTATTACTTTCCAAGTATTTTGCTTTACTAAAAGGATAGATAAGCAGCTGACTGCATGCTCAGCATGGAGTCTGCTTTCCTATTGTTGTCTCTGCTGTCAGAGAATAATTCTTTTTTTTTTTTGAATGCCTTTTCGTTTGGGGGCAGTTTATTTTCATTTTGCAAATAAAGAATTTCACTAGCTCCAAATGAGATCTATATGCAAGTCGATCAAAGGGTTGTATCCCCATGGCCACATGTGATTCAAAGCACACACTGCCCAAAGATCCATTCAGAGAGCATTAGTCAGAAATTAGAAGTAAACTAAAGCCTCTTTGCTACATAAAGGCAGTGAATTATTATTGGCTGCTATTCAGGAAATGGCAGGATTATATCACTCTTGACAGAGATTGACTGTTCATCTGGCCACATGCATGCCTGCTGCCTGACAAATGCTTTGATGGGAGTTTTGATTTTCTTGCAGTAACAGGAAGTGTACAGTTCTCTTTCCCATTTAAAGTTAGAGTGGTCTCCCTAAAGCACATCAATATTCAGTGATGGCTGGGAATTTAGTTGTTACTGGCGCCTCTTGGCAGAGCACAGATGAAAAACCTACATTTTGGTTTACCTGTTATTATCCGGCAAACTTCATTCCATTTGTACCCCAAAGCTTCAGCTAACCTCATTTCATGAAAAGGATGTAGAATCATAGAATCATAGAATAGTTAGGGTTGGAAAGGACCTTAAGATCATCAAGTTCTAACCCCCCTGCCATGGGCAGGGACACCTCACACTAAAACATGTCACCCAAGTTTCTGTCCGACCTGGCCTTGAATACCATCAGGGATGGAGCATTCACAACTTCCCTGGGCATCCCATTCTGGTTCCTCACCACCCTCATAGTAAAGAATTTCTTCCTTATATCCAATCTAAACTTCCCCTGTTTAAGTTTGACCCCGTTACCCCTTGTCCTATCGCTATAGTCCCAAATGAAGAGCGCCTCCCCAGCATCCTTATAGATCCCCTTCAGATACTGGAAGGCTGCTATGAGGTCTCCACGTAGCCTTCTCTCTTCTCCAGGCTAAATACCTATATGCTACCTATATACTGGTAGGTGTTTACTAATTTCGAAATCTAAGATAAACCAGTATTTTGTTGCTGATAATTTATTTGAAATCACAAATGTCTATTTTAAATTTATATGGAAAAATTGTAACTGGTGTAGGTAAAATGAAATGCTTATAGCAGTATTGCAGTGTGTAAGGGTTGATGCATGAAAAAAAATCCTAGTAAAAATAGCTTTTGTCATTGCATTTTCTAGTGTCTTTGGATGCTTCTTTTCAAGTTAGAGTTATTTTACTGTACATACTCTTTTGAGATACATATTCATATTTCTTCTACTCTGATACGAGCATTGAGTCAACACCAGATGCTTAAAATGCATGGCAACAATTGGTCTCAGGCATTCACTTGATCATCTCTAGGATTCCGTGACTCAGGGTGAGCAACATTATGTAAACTGAAGAAACTACACATTGAGTGCTGTTTTATTTTATTTAATTCTATTCTGAAACAAAGGATGTTGGGAAGACTACATACATAAAACATAATTCTTTACACCATCCAAAGCAGTTTAAACAAAAGACATTAAAATAGCCAGCAAAATATACTAATTGTGTCTAAGAGTTCTTTCTGCCCCTTTAGGCTCATTTATGGACACATACCTGGAATTGCACAAAATAAATGGCTTAAATAACAGCTTCCCATGTTACACTTGGCTTCAGCTGTGCTTTCTTTCCATTTTGAATTGGAGGAGAAAAGAGTTAAAGAGTTCAGCCATCTTCTCAGGAATGCAGGGACATATTTAGTCCCAGCTTGTTCTAGTTTGCCCTCCAGTGAGTGCTGCTGCAATCTGTTTTCCCTTTCAGAAAACCTGTTTTCTCTAACGACAAATAAAAAGAGCAAAGAAACAAGAAAGACCTTTCTTCTGTCATTGCCTTCCTGTAACTGATCCAGTCAGTGTTTCTCCTGGACCCAGTTCAGAACAAAAAATGGCAGCCTATGCATGAAAAGTGTGACGCTTCTAGTATTAGACCAGCTGATTTCCATCCCAGATTTTTTTTTTTTCCTCAGAATGTATACATAAAAGGGCTCCTCTTAGCTGCAGTGAACTGATCGCCTTTTCCTTGTTTGAAGAAGAAAGTTCTTTTATTTTCTATATCTTATTTCTCTTTATTAACTGAGAGAATGTCTTGCAAATAATGCTAAGAGCTGACAATCCTTTTCATGTTGTTATGGAGGCTGCAGTCGGATGACATTATCAGTGGATGGCTCAGTTCAGGTGCTGATATACAGAGGCAAGTAATGAAGATAAAAATAAAGCTTAGATTTCGTAGCAAACACCATTAGCTATCTCCAAACTATAAAAATGACACCACATCACAATGATTTTGAAAGAATTTTACAACTTACAGTTTACAAATGCCTTCTACTTGTAGAAACTTAAGCAACATTTTATAGTAAACAGGCAAAAGAAGGCAGTGTTTTCAGTAACTGTTCTCAAGTGTACACACAGTTGTAGGAGATCATAAAACATCAGAAGTTCTTCTAATTTATACTCACTCTCAAGGCTAGAAGAAAGGCAACTTAATCATAACTGACTTCACGTCTCTTCTTTTAAAAGCATCCTAAAATAGAGATTCCCAGTCAAGCTAGTCTCCTGCTTAACTCTCCTCAGTGTTGCAAAGCCTTACTTGCTTAAAATCAAATGTCTCCAGCTGCTCTTTAAGCATTTTACATGTTCTACCCCCAGTGAAAAAAGAGAACATTTTTCTGTTCATTTTTCATTTATTCAGAATCTATTGCCAAGCCTTTTTACAGCTCTTGCATCTCTAGATTAAATACACATCTTCTTTTTTCTACTCTGTGGGAATTTTTCCAGCAAAACACATGAAAGTGTGCATTTCTATCTTGCTGAAGGTCTCATAATATCAACTATAAGACTATCTCTGTAGACTAGTTTTGCTGGTATAGGAAATATTTCAACTGCTAGTTCATTCCAGTTGGAGTGTTCTAGCTTGGTTTAGTTAAACTTCTTTATGCTTGTCCTCTTTTTACCTTTTAAAGTTTATACCTATCTTTATGCTGCTATTAATAACTATGCATGTAATTGTTCTATTATAAACATTACCCAGATATGCTTTATTTTCGTTTCTTTACGCAGACTGCAAATCCTTTTCAAAGTTGCTGTTAATATCAAAAAAAATTTCTAACTATATAAATTAAGGAACTCTAAGAGAGGCAGAAAAAATTTATTCATTTAGAAACTGAAGCATATACACTTCGATGTCTTGAACTTCTGCTATTTAGTATCTCTGAAGAAAGTTCTTGGAAACTATGGGGTCAAGTCATAGGAAGCTAATTTCTTCATGTAATTTTAACAATAAAAATGAGACAAAAGGCAGCTTATTCACTTCTGACATCACAAGCACTTCTGAAAGGGGTTAGTTCCATATCAGTAATGATAGCCAGTAATCGAGCATAAGGGTAATTGTAAGTAATGGTTCATGTCAACAATACTTTGCAGAAATGCAGATTATGTGGTAAGATCTCAGTATGTACAAAGTTTAATCAAGCCATGACTGTAAAAGAAGCTGAATAGCAGTTTGCTAAAAACCCCATTACCCTAAAGAACCAATTACAAAATTATTCTTTTCATATTAATTTGTAAATCAGGACCGAAATGACATAATGTATTGGCTATTATGATGACCTCTTGGTGTGTGACCTGTAATAGATCTGTGTGATAGCGTAACATGTAATGTGTACATGAGATCAGTTCATTGGTTCAGCCCCCTGGGACAAATGAGGCCACAGGACAATTTAAATCTGATTTTTTTACTCTGAGCATATATATTAATAATTTGCTAAACTATAACCTTGATGTCATATGCAAGTGTGTTAGCAACAAATCTATACAAGTAAACTTTTTCTCTGGTTGTCACAAAAGCATTGAACTTCTCTGGTTTTACCATCCTTGGGAACACTGGGCATGATGGAGAAGTTCTGCCATGGGGAAAGTGGAGTTAGAAAATAAACTTTTCATAATATTGCAGCAGATATAGGGTTAGGAGCAGACCATTGAACTTGGCAAACTATGGGCAACATTTTTCTCCATAAAGTATTCATACTTCATTATTCTGTAGTTCAGTCTAATTTTTTATATCTAAACCAGAGACGGAAGTACAGAGAACAAATAATTAGGTTTGTTATTTGTTGTGATTTTTCATCTGTAAGTTAATCAGTCACAATATGGGTATAAAACATAGTGTGTGATCATGAGAAATGAAATCCTAGAATGTGTGAAGGAAAGTATTACTGTTACAGTTAAGGAAGTATTACTGCAATTAAATCAAGCACTTTCAAGACTTCCTTTGCAATACCGCATACACCGTTCTGATAGCCGGTGTTTAAGAAAGATTAATTAAACTGCAGTAGTTGCAGAGAAGGGCTGCTAAGATGACCAGCGAAAAAAAGAGCTTGTCTTGTAAGAGGAGATTAAAATAACTTAATGGAGTCTGAAAGGGTATATCATTACTCTCTATAAATACTTCAGAGGTAGATAAATGCTATGGAGAGAGAAAGCTGTTTAAAATAAAAGACAAGGTTGACACAAGAGGAAATGCATATAAACGGGAAAACTTAGGCTGAAAATTAGAAGAATGAATGAGGTTCTGGAAGGTCTTAAAGAACAAATCTAACTAATTTAAAAGTGAGACAAGTTCAGGAACTTAAGACATGTTTGTGTAAGAATAGGAAAGAACTTGACATGATAGTTAAGAAAATCCTTTCTGCTCTCTATTCGAAGTTCCTCAGTATGACCACCTGCATCTTCTGCATTAAGAACTCAGTAAAGCAATCAGTATATTGTTGTTTGATTGATAAAGGGAAAAACACTGTCACTATTGATTGGCTTGGTGGTTCAAAATGCAATGTATTTTAAATTCCAGATTAATTTTACATAGAAAATCAGTGAAGTCTGGAGCCAACTCTATCTGAACCTTTTATCTCCAGAAAAAGCAGAAGAGGAAAAAAAAGGTCTTCAAGGAGTATTCTCCCTTAGTGTTTGTGTGGATACAGAACTGTGTAACTGAGAATGCTGAGGGCAGGGGAAGATGAACTAGAAAACTTCTTTCCTCCATCTAGGGAAAATTTTACAAAAGAAACCAGCAAGCGACTTAACATTCAGTATGGGCTCAAAGCTAGCAAAAGGGGAAAGTCCAACTCCTTTGGACATTCGTTGTCCTATTTTGACTTGTTATCAGTTTCAGCCCTTTTTCTTAGAACTTTCAAAATCTTTTTATCTTAGTTTCTTTCCATACCCACTCTTTGTCCACTTCTTTCTTTCCTATTTATTTGTTCACTTGTATTTTTATTCCTTTATTTGTATTTTTCCTTTACTTATTTTTTATTTGCCTTTTTCCCACCTGTCTGTTCAGCACCTTTTCCACCTGAAACAATTCTGTTTGGTTAAACTGTTAATTACTTAGGATAAGTACCATCTATTGCTGGGAATGATGTATTGCCTAACACAAAGGTGTCCAAATTTCCTTTGACAACAAATTTTGACAGTACTGTAGTTATTTACATAAACTAAAAAATTATTGTGGGCAAACTCAGCTGCTTGATTTCAGCTCTTTTATTTTTCACCTGCTGGATTTCTACTTGCCTGGTCATCAGTTACCTGGCATCTTCTGCTGAGAAGATTATACTGTACCTAAAGGCCACTGGCATGTTGTATTGGGCTTAAGTGGCAAGGTTTTGATAGCAAGGGAGCTACAATTGTAGCTTCATTGAAGCTGCTGAAAGTTTCCCCTATGTCTGATAGAGCCAATGCCAGTTTGCCCCAAGGGGGACTGCCACTAGCCAAGGCCAAATCTACCAGTGACAGTGGTAGCACCTCTATGATAACATAGATTACAAGGGGGGAAAAATGCAGTGCAACAGCAACCAAAGACTGGAGTGAGGATATGTGAGTGAAACAGCTGTGCAGACACTAAGGTCAGTGAGGAAGGAAAGGGAGGAGGCGCTGAAGCAGAGATTACCCTGCAGCTCATGGTGCAGACCATGGTGAGGCAGGCTGTGCCTTGAAGCCCATGGAGGTTCATGGTGGAGCAGATATCCACCTGCAGCCCATGGAGGACAAAATGCCAAGGTCCTTTTTTCTTCTAAAATTTTGGGCATATCTATTTGCAATTGAAAATATTATAAAGTATAACATATACATAAAGTGGCCTTATCATACCATTGCTTATACTCAGTAGAGTTAGGCATTTAAAGTCTATTAAAAAGTACAAAAATAGAAGAAAAGCCACCAGCAGGCAGATAATATGTCCATCTGGCACATTAGTCTTCAGTCAGTCCAGACTAGTTTCAACCAAGTGGGTGCTGGTTGATGAGAAACTTAACATAAGCCGGCAGTGTGCGCTTACAGCCCAGAAAGCCAGCTGTATCCTGGGCTGCATCAAAAGGAGCTTGACCAGCAGGTCGAAGGAGGCTATCCTGCCCCTCTACTCTGCTCTTGTGAGACTTCGCTTGGAGTATTGTGTGCAGTTCTGGTGTCCTCAACAGAAAAAGGACATGGAACTGTTGGAACAAGTCCAGAGGAGGG
>WYDI02020215.1:0-10902 GCA_009867235.2 Psittacus erithacus | reverse complement strand
ATTGGATATAAGGAAGAAGTTCTTTACTGTGAGGGTGGTGAGGCACTGGAATGGGTTGCCCAAGGAAGCTGTGAATGTTCCATGCCTGGAGGAGTTCAAGGCCAGGTTGGACAGAGCCTTGGGTAACATGGTTTAGTGTGAGGTGTCCCTGCCTGTGGTAGGGGGGTTGGAACTTGATGATCTTAAGGTCCTTTCCAACCCTAACTATTCTATGCTTCTATGATTCTATATCGAAAAAAATACTTTGTAAATAGACAATTTCATCACCCTGCTCATCCGAATGGGCTAGAGTATATTACGTTGGAGTCTGCTCTAACATTTTGTTCCCAGACTCTGCTTTCAAGAATGAGGAATATTACTAGTTCTTTGTTACTTTTCTTTTAATAGAAGACTTCAATTCCTATTGTTCTTATCTGTCATCTCTAATTAACAGTAAATCATTCAAAAAAGTATAACTAATGCTGAGTCACTCTATTATGATAAACTTTCCTATCTTCAATAAACAGTCCTTCATAAATCCATGCTAAATTAACTACATCAGAAAGTCACTTTTGTATGAGAATTCTTTAAGGACAGTGACAGCTTGGTAGGAGAAAATGCACTACTCATTTCAAAAGCTATGGAGAAAGCCTCGCTTGATCAAAAATTGTTTACTTGGAGAAAGGGTAATTTAATTATCTTTCTTCCTGACAAAAGGCATCCTTGTTGACTCAAGGTGTAGATATTACCATTATTAATGGCAATATTATTAGATATTATTAATCTAACAGCCCAACATCAAAGAGGCTTTGTCCTATAAAAGAACTGAAATGTCAAAAAACAAACAAGCAAACAGGCAAAGGTTGAAAGAGAAAAGATGGCAAACTGTTGAAAGTCTCATTCTCCTTGCATCGATTTTGCTGAAGTATAGCCTACCTCCACTGTGCTGAGGGAAAGTATTTACTTTAGTAATATCCTGTTTCTAGTATATATTAACATTATTGGAAGTTTTAAACAGAGCAATATAAGTTATTCTGTCTTGGCCCAATAAAATTTCTTCTTTGTCAATGCTGCTGCAGGTAATTGTCTACCCCATCACCTGGTAGCCACCTCCTCAGAGAGAATAGGACTGCTGCTAACTGCTCCAGCCCTGGAAATTGGCTGAGCTGTTTCCTGGCTATTTATGACCAGTCCCCAAAGCTTCTGTCTTGCCTAAACTGTCCTGAAGGAGCAGCGGTGAATCATCTTTGGATAGCCTTGCCTCAACAGATGTCCCATCTTCCCAGTCAAATCTTCCTTCAATCATAATATGGGGGCATTATTAAGAGAAGCAGTACGCCAAAATGTAGCAAGTAAGTTTTGGAAAAGGCAAAATGATTCTGTGGGGAAGAGCTTGTGTTCAAATGCATAGGAAGGAAGTAGACTTAAATGCTGGACAGTGGGAGTAGGGAGTTCTCAGGTAAGTAATTAAAATCAAATTGTGTTTTGGAAGATACAAATACTGTGAAAAGGAGAGGACTGAAAATTCTTTTGCAAGACATTTACAAAAGGATTAAAACCAGGAACCTCTAGTGGAATTTGGGTCATGAATGGATTTTGCAAAAGTAAAATTATTTAGAGATAAATTGAGAAGGAAGAAAGAGAGGAAATTGTGAGAAGGAAAACTCAGTGTGTTCCTTTTGGGATCACTTCTGAAAATATTCAGTAATGTTAACCTTAAGGTTAAGTGGAGTGCTTTACTACTTTCCCTGCCATGTGTCTTTGTCAGGATTACTCATCCTTTGCCTTTATAACCAAAAGGACAGGTTTTTTTTGCCACAATTTCTGATATTTTGAAGCCAAAACAGCCAACTTACTCTTCTAATCAGTTTTGGATCAGTAGTAACCAGGATCTGCTGTTATTCTGTGGAGGGCACCAAGGAACTGCTTGGAGGTGCGCATACATACGTCACACAACTAGTGTTCTCTCATCATATGGTAGCTTCTGGCTGAAACTGACATGGTTAAAGAAGAAAACATTTGGTCCACTTGCAAAGGTGTTGCAGGCGAGGCGGGCTGATGACACAGGGAAGCAGGCGATGACTCAATGTGAGTGATAAGCAAGTTCCACTTTATTGCCAGCCTGTGCACCTTATATACCTTATTCCACTAATTTATGCACACCTGTCATCACATGAGTGGCTAAGCCTAAAAGATTACATCAGCTAGTTATTACGTGATTGGCTAAGTCTAAGGGATTACACCAATGTTTCTCCTCCTATTTGTAGTTTGCTACTCATCATGACTTTGCACTTTTAACTGTGGCCTAGTGCGGCCTAGTCAGCCTAACACTTGACTGCGGCCTAGTGCGGCCTAGTCAGCCTAGCATCTGCTCTGCTCAAAGGGAGCAGTTTCACACAGACTGTGGATGCTGCCAAGGAATACTTCATGTTTAGAATGCCAGCATAAATCTGAAGGTCACCAAGCAAGTATTTATGGAGTTCACAAAATTAATCATTTGAATCAAAGATCATAAAATAAGTATATAAGCAAACAAATTAAATGCC
This sequence comes from Psittacus erithacus, assembly GCA_009867235.2. NCBI lineage: Eukaryota > Metazoa > Chordata > Aves > Psittaciformes > Psittacidae > Psittacus > Psittacus erithacus. The sequence goes on along the minus strand of WYDI02020215.1, from coordinate 8,377 downwards.
TGCATTTAAATCAACATATGATGTCTTTAAAAAATATTATTAGAAACATTGAAATATTATTAAATGTATCAAGTGCAGATGAATACAGCAAAATACAGATAAAAGCAGAACCCACATAATGTTAATTACATTTGATAAGGGGAGATGCAAAAAATAATCTCATTTACAGACTTTTGTTTTTAATCCAGGATTATTTTTGTGTGTGTGTATAAAAATGGCCATTATTTTATTTTTGTTTGTTCAGCATGTGAATAAGATAGCTTTGTCTGCTGAAAATTCTTTGGCAATAACACTATATCAGCAACCATTTGATTTTTCAAAGATCTTTATTCACTTCAGTCCTCATAATGAAAAGCTGTTTACAGGCATGATCCAGAAAACATAAATAACAAGCCATCTTGTGCAAACAAAGCACTTATACTTTCTTCAAAATGTAAACATTAACTTATGGTAGACACATTTTAATACCATTCTAAAACCTTCTAAATGTTTTTCATTGTTTGTTTTTTTTTTTTTCAGGAATACTAGAGTTTTAGTAACTGATTCTAACACAGAGCAGCGCAGAATATGGTTTTGGGAGATGAAGATTAAAAAATATAAGTCATATTTAAACAAGAATCTAAATGATGACTATTGATGTTGATTAGAAATAATGACATACAAATACAAGCGGACTGTCTAGTAATAGACTGCATGGTAGGAAGGAAAATATTGAATATTGAGGGTAACAAAAAGGGATCTAAGGCCTAAGCTTTGTTGTATCTCTGCTATGTAATTTTTTTCTTTAAAGTGTTTTTCCAATTGATACTTCTGTTTAACTGCAAACAGCTACTAGCATAATAGGTTTAGCTGTAGCTTATCAGTGCAACAGCAAACACTGTTACCTATCGCATAAATAATCAACATAGCCTCATTCAAGTGCACTTTCAGTGGGTTTGGTATCTGATCTGTTTGAAGAAGTCGCAACATAATTTAGGAAAGTCACCAACTGTGATTGAAAAATTTCACAATATTCAGAGTGCTTTATGTCAGTCTCATTTCCTGTCTTTTTCATATATTATAGTATGTGAAAGTGATTCATGTATTTAGCACTGAAAACATGGTTGTTGTCTTGTTCTTGTTCTTTTTTTTCACTGAGGAGGGGAGAGAGAGATGCACAGTAAGATGCAGTCATGATATAACTAATATTTCTGCTATTCTGAAAGGATGAAGCAAATATCTGAAAATGACTTACATTCCAGAACTGCCACATACTATATTGCAATTGGATTCCCGTCATAAACATGGCAATTCACTTTACTGCTTTAAAGTTGTTTAATCCTCAGTCACCTCCTACTCTTTATTGCAAAGAAGAAATTTGCTCCCAATAGGCCAAATGGGATCTTTGAGGTGAAGACATTTATTTGTAGCCTTCTTACTGCTGATGAAGTAGTTAGTGCATTTATTGTGCATGGATGTTATAAAAAGGCAGTTTCTTAATAATGTAACTGGTTACACAAAAGGTCAAATTCAGAACTGAAAAGCATACACCATTTCCATTGGTTTTAATTTACTGGAAAAAAATTATTCCACAATCTTTCCTGTTAATTATCTTAAGAGTCTTGTTTCACTTACAAATATCCAAAGATATTGCGCTGTCTTGCAGGTCACTGTTACACTGTGGTAGTGTGGTACTGACTTTAGCAATGCTGAGGTGGAGTAATTTCCCAAATGAATGGATTTCATGACAGACAAACTAGTACAAAGGAAGAGGTCACTATAAAAATTTTGCTTTAGACTATGAGTTTCATAAGGTAAAGCTCATAAAATTGAGCTGACCATCCAGATGACTAGCCAGGCCACAAACACATGGTATGAAGCAGCAGTGAAGGAAAGAAATTACTATTCAGTTTACATTTTTGGACCTGAGCAGAGAAAGACAAAACTAACTGTACAGTCTATATTGAAAGTCCACTGCCAGAACTGGAGCAGGGATGACTGGGAAAATAAAGGATCTATTTTTTCATTTTACAGGGTTCAGGCAATCATAGAATTTTCTTCCTTAGAATCATTCTTATGTATCAATTTGACTGTGTGCTATGGTTTAGTCTGGCAGCCAGCCAAACAATCCACAGCCATTCACTCACACCCTGCTAAGGGGGATAAGGGAGAAAACAGAAAAAAAGGCAAAAATCATGGGTTGAGATAAAGGCAGTTTAGCAAGACAGAAAAGGAAGGGGAAATAATAATAATAGACTACACAAAACAAGTGCTGCAAAATGCAAATGCTCACCATCCGTTGACTGAAGCCCAGCCAGTCCCCGAGCAGTGGCTACTCACCCCTACTTGACTGCCCCCACTTTTATTGCTCTGCATGACATCCTATGGTGTGGAATATCCCTTTGGCCAGCTGGGGTCAATTGTCCCAGCTGTGTGACCTCCCAGCTCCTTGTGCACTCCAGGCTGTTGGCTGGTAAGGCATTGTGAGGAGTGTAAAAGTCCTTGAGTTACTGTAAGCATTGCTCAGCAACAACTAAACCATCAGTGTGTTACCAGCATTATTCTCATCCTAAATCCAAACACAACACTATGCTAGCTACTAGGAAGAAAATGAACTCTATCCCAGCCGAAGTCAGGTCACTGTGGTATAGATTCAGTTCAGGATGAGAAAGGCATCCAGGAAAAAAATGAGCTTCTTTGAGGTAGAATCTATGACAACCAAGAAATGTATTAACATTGTTTTAGAGTTCCTTTTCAGAGTTTTATAGCATTGTTATTATAAATTCTATCCATTTGTTCAATCCAGCAATTATGAGATTTAGAAAATGCCAAGTATTCCTTCTCAGTGGATATGGCAGAAAACATTAAATTTTGCATTGTAACTAGTGGTTCTGAACTTTCTGCTGCAATTTTTTTACTAATAACATTTGCAAAAAGCACAGTTTGGAATTGTGGTTATGATGTATTCTTGATTCTCATTAAAGCTGTGTAGGAAAATTAAAAATAACCCTGAAGACAGGAATGTAAAATGTCAATTCAACATATAGGGGAGCAACACTTTTATTACCTAGCTCATGCACAAACTAGAAAAACTATAAAAGATAGTGCAGTCCTCAACAAATCCAGATAAAGAAATTGTGTCAAAGCATGCTTTGTGTTCATGCAGTATGGCTTGATTTGCTTAACACTGATTTAATTTTGCCATCAATGCTGACACTGTAATCTTCATTACATGTTTTGTAAGATTGAAATACCCTTGTGCCAGTGTAAAATTGGGAAGGCATTAAAGAGCACTTTCAGCACCATATATATTCTGTCTTATATTCACAAAGGTACAGACACACAGTCCAGTGCTATTGTGAGTTCCCAAGTTGCATTCAAAGTGCATCCCTGGCCAGGTTGCTCATACCTGCCTAGGTTTATTTGGCATGCAACTGTTTTTATGAACGATATCATCTGGGTAAGGCAACGGGGCTGTGGGAGGTTGGAAGTCAACATTTTTGCTGATAAACACTGCAGTTGTGTATTTAATATGATTTTTGTAGTCCTGCCAGCTAAGTTTCCTTTTTTAAAGTGGAACGCATAAGGTAGATAGCTTCAGAGGCAGGACCATCCCTTTCTTCATTTTTTTCAGAGACCCAGGAGGAATAAAAATCTTCAAATAGAAATATGCCTTCTTTGCCCATTTAGAATCTAGAGTTCACATCACTCTTGCTATTGGTGCACCTTTTGTATACTAGTGTGCTCGCTTAGCATGGTCTTATAATCTCAGTTTGACATATCTATATTCCCAGAAGCCAGTTAGGTGATTTTATTTCTCTTTTATTCCTTACTCAAGAAGCCTCATATTTGAAAACTAATTGAGTTAAAACTTTGAAAACTAAAGGGTCATTCCATTGCTGCTTCAGAATAAACTAAAGCTAAGCCTATGGTTATACAGCCTTATATATATATATAGTCTTATAGTGAAAGTTATCATGAAGGCATTTTAATGAATGTATATTCAAGCATAAACACACAGAATTTTGTTTCCTTTTGCCTTACACTTTAAACAAAGTCTGTCTGGCAGAGCTATTATACTTTCATGTGCAGGCTATAATTGCATCATTCAAGATGTAGTAGAAAAAGTAGAAGACAGATAGATGTATTTAGCAAGATACGTAAATTAAAGTTTAAACTTCCAACTGATATAGAAGAGAAATAAGACTTTTTGCCTTCTTCCAGATAGATGTTTGGGTTTTGTTTTATTTTCTTTTTTAAATTATCTGAATTCGTCCAACTGAAGGGAAAATTGGTGCACAGAGTGCCTTTCTCAGAAGTAAAACACTCCCTGTGTCTCTGACATACGTAATTTTTGGCTAAACAGCAAAGAATGTCTGGGGATTCCAGTAAGACTATCTGTCTGTCCTTTATGAAGAGATATCCGCTTTGTATTTCATCCTCTAGAGAATTTTAATCTGGATATTTCATAAAGGATTGTTTCTCAGTGCATCTGACCTTTGCAAAGACTGATCAATACCTAACTATGCAGTTGATAAACCAAGATCCAGGCAGCATACAAAATGTTCAGAGAAGTCTTTCATTAGTGATAAACCAGTGAAATGAAAATAAGTACAATATTATTTTTTTTTAAACAGTATTTAAAGCAATGATTATTTTTTTTTTTTCTTTTTCTAGAGATGTAAATCAGAACCTTGGATTGTTGTTTTCTATTTCCCCAGCAGACTTTTTAGGAAACCCAAATGCTCAGGTCTTTTTTAATTTTTTGAAAGCTAAGTTTCTGGAACTGCAAATTTCACAATTGTATTTTTTCCATTAATTACAGCAACGTTGCAGATGTCCAGATCTTGCAAATAACATGTTAAAGTTCATTGGAAGATAATAAGAAGAGTTTGGGGGTCCATGGAATGTGGTGTTATGTAGAGTGCATACTCTGGCCCCCCTGGTGAATCTCTGTTGCGTAAGAACTCTGCTTGCCAGTCTTTCACAGGCTATGGTACTGTGAACTAGTTTTTTTTCTTCATAATCTATACTTTGAGAGCACTTTCATATAAACTAAAATTATGCCTGATCAAAAAATCTCATGACAGAAAGCATTGCCGAATGGTTTAACAGCTAAAAATCTGTATTCACAGACACCTACTTACATTCTGCAAATCTGCCTACCTGTAAGTCTGTATTCACATTCCACCTACAGGTGGAATTATACAACAAATTATTTTCATAAATTATCAGAATTGATTTCTGTTTTCAGTGGTGACACCACTGGCTTCAGTGGAACAATTCTGGGATTTTTTTTTTGTCCGGAAATTAGATCAGAAGCTGGCCACACCAAATCATGCAAACTCTTTGTAAATACACCCGTATCTTGCAACTGACGAATTTCAGCCAAGTGTAGTTATATCAGTATGGACTTCTCCAAAGAAAAATTATTAAATTTTTCTAAAGAAACTGATTGAAAATTTATTGTCTGTTTGAAAAAATAAAATAACAGGAGATGGGGAAATTGTAGGTTTTTTTGGTTTGGTTTTTTTTTTTCTAATTCTGTTCTCAACAGTCATCCAAGATATCAGCATTTTTCTGCTCCATGAGTCAATGATTGAAGACTCATACGGGAGAAATTAAGTTTCCTTATCTTAAGTATTTTCTGCTGCTCATCCAAGTTATCAATTCTATGACTAAAATCCTCTCTGTTTTGAAATGTTTGGGCATGACTTGTCTCAAAAAAGATGTGTTAACGGGATTATTCACTACTCATTACGCATTATTTGCTCTGTGTTATTCATATAGCCCCATTTCAAATACTTCAGTACTGCAAAGGCAAAAAAAGAAAAATAATATAATATCACATAGAATTCAACCCTTTGACAAGAATTATATTTAATGCTAACTGCAAGGCTTTCATAGTAATATAGGGAGGATTTGTTAACATCAAAAACATTGAACTGAAACTTGAAGGAAAAAATACCTTTGAAAGATATAAAAAAACCTTGCCAAACCTACAAATCCAAACTACTCCTTAAAGGTATGTAAATCTTAATAACCTCCAGACACTTCCCCCCTCCCAAAATGAAATCCCAATGGGAAAATTTATTTGAGTGAACGCACATCTGTCAAAATTGAGGGTTTGACAAGCTGACAATTTACAGCCGGTTTGTACAAGTGTGGAGTCATTACTGCAGTTCACACTGTCAGCTCCAAATCTGTTCCCTGCTATCACTGAAAACCTGGCTTTTCTAGCATCAGACCAGCAGATTTCAAAAGCTGATAATTTTTGAATATTGAAAGTAGCATTTCAGGCAAAGCAAACGCAAAAATGTTGTCATGCTGTATGAACGTAACTGCAGCAACCAATATAATTAAATTTGATGATCATCCTGGTAACACACTCTTTTGAGAAACTCTTTAGGACAGTATAATTTCATTCATTTGTCAGCCATGACTACAGCCAAACAAGTTAGCTAAGTTCATGCATCTCTGAACAAAAATAGCCCTGCCTAGGTGTCAGTCCTTTCTGTAGGGCATTTAAAATCATAAAATCATAAAGGCCAGACTTCAGTAACCATAGCTTATACTGTGTTCTTCTTTAAATGTCCTTAGAAATTAATGACAAAGAAAAACTAGTTTTTCTTATTGATACAAAAATGCAAGATTCTTTTGGACAAACTATTTACCCAAATCCAAACCTGTGTGAGGAGGAACGTGATTACTTACATAAAGTCGCTGTATGTCTAGAAAATTACCCTTGGATCCTGTATTTTTGAGTATCAAATAACAAAAGACATAACAATGGATGGAGTCATTATGAGTTTTGCAGAAAATCAAGACAGTTTCAACTCAAGAAACTGAACAAATCCAACATTTCCCGGAGTCATTGCATATAACATTCCTACTACTTGTTATTGGTTATTCAGGACTATATGACAAAAAAGCAATAAAATCTTTCAGAAGTGAAGAAAGAGTTATCATTTCCAGCTGTTTCTAGCCTGGTTTAAGGGTAATGACTGCAACCTGTAGCTCTAATGTAAAGAACTAACTCTTAAAAAGACCATCACTTGCTCTAAATCAGAGTCCTTACCTGATAAACTTCAGGACTCAATGCTCTTATCATTATTAAAAAAATAAATAGAGACATATAAGCAACACTTTCACAAGCACTATGGACAACAATTATGGCTTTTTATTTGGCTTAGAGGAAATATCTGTTTACTAGAAAAATTGCATCAGGAAGCAAAGACTGAGCATATTTTTTGAAACCCATAGCAAAATGTAAATGGCAAAATTCTCATTTATTTCTATTAAAGACTCTACTTTAGAAGGAAACAGTTTGCTATGGTTCTCTAATAAATGATAAAAGGTGTGCATATATATATATGTATTAAGAAAAAAGACACCAACTTTTTAAAGGTTTGGTTGCAAAATGACATATAGACCACATCTTCCTTTTTTTTATTTTAGTTTTTCTACCCCTCATTTCCATCAGCTTACAAAAGACTGCTGCCCCAGCTGTACTGCTGAAGTCAGTAAGAATTGTAATTTGTGTCAATGGGAGTAAGATCAGGGACAGCTTTATAGTTAAATAAGGGATACAAATTTCAAATGCAGAAGTACCGTAAATACATACATTTAAGGAACAACAACAAAAAAATTTCTGAAGTAAGATAACTACGCATCTGCAAATTTATCCAAATGTACTCTGTTGTCATGTCATTTCCACACAGGCTTCTACAAATAGCTCCAAGGAAGTTATATAAATTTTCAAAACAACCGTAAATAGATTAAAAATAATTTCTAAGAAATTATGTGATGCTTTTGACACTGAGTATTGATTTATTTAGTCTTATTTAGCTTTACCACCTCCAGTATTTGCCAAAATCAAGAGAGAAAGTTCATTTTGCTATAAAATTGCTTTCATTTTAATTGCTGAGGTAGAATTTATACAATTCACTTGTAAGTATTCACTTATACAGATGAGAGCAATTTTAGTATTGTGACTTACTTCTTTATCTCTCAATCATCACTCTTTTGTTAAATCTTCCTATTTTTATATTAGCTCTTCTATTTTTACTAGTAATTTTCCTACTTTTTGATCTTCTATTAATTTGCAGGAAAGCATCCTAGAGTAATTAACTAATGCAATTTTATACCTAACTGTCCTGGGTTCAGCAGTAGCAGTCATTTTTCTTCTTCTTAGTAGCTGGTGCAGTGCTGTGTTTGTGACTTTTGGCCTTGGAACAGCGGTGATAACACCGATGTTTTTAGCTACTGCTTAGAATGTTTAGACTGAGCAAGGACTTTCTGAGCCTCGTGCTCTGCCCTGGAGGAGAGGAAGCCAGGAGGAAGCAGAGACAGGACACCTGATCCAAACTAGCCAAAGAGGTATTCCATACCACAGCAC
>WYDI02020211.1:0-10731 GCA_009867235.2 Psittacus erithacus | reverse complement strand
ATGATGGACAGTGGCTTAGCAACTTCATTTGACAGCTCCTTCAGGACCTGTGGATGGATTTCATCAGGTCCCATGGACTTGTTTATGTTCAGATTCTTAAGATGGTCTCGAACCAGATCCTCTCCTAAAGGAATTAGAACTATAAAGCTCAGTAATGTATCACATTCCTTTTAGAAAAAAAGGCATTTTAGTTTTTGTAAAAAGACAAATAGTCTAAGAGATGTTCTTAGCATACATTAGTACAAATTGCTTAGAAGAAAATAAGTATATCAGTAGTATTGGCAGCTAGATTCTTTTTGTTATGCTGTAGAAGTACTGATGGAAGATACAGCCATGCCACAGAAGGGCACTGCATCTGCCCCACTGACCTGTGATGCACTTGTTGCTTATTGCTTTTCTGCTTACCTACTTTACTTCATACAAAAAGTTATAAATAACATTTGGCTGAAGCTGACAAAATAACCAAACAAGGGTACCTGTTTACGTGTCACATTAGTATGATGGAATAATTTGTCAACAGCCATTTTGTTCTTCAAAATTAATTTCTTCTTGACAAGACTTAAATTTAATATATTTTGTAGTAATTTACAAATTTCAATCTAAATTATTATTTTTAAATGCCCAGAATGTTTAATACTTCATGAATGAATTGTTACAGAATTCAGCCAAGGCAGTTTTATACTGTCTTTTACACACTATCTAAGTCTACCCCATTTATCAGTATTTTTCATACCTAACGTCATAGCTGCATGAGACCCTGAAGAGACCAGTGCCGATCTCACATCCAACTGTTTAGGGTCCAGATTTCAACGCTACTTCTGCACTACACTTTCATGGGTTTGGAGGTAAAAAACTGTAAGTTTGATTTTGTATTAGCAAACGCTTCTTGGGAGTATTCCTTACCCAGTGTGGGTCACACAGACATTTCATTACTGCAACACACACACACGGCTGCAACCTCTGGCTACTAAATCTCTGCAGTTTATGCCCAGCAGCTCTCATGCATCAACTGAACGAGCACCAGTGGGTAAATTAATTGGGTGTTCATGGGTTAATGTGCAATTTTTGACCAATATATAGAGCTAAAATATCTGTGTGGTTTGCAAGTACTTATTACATAAATGAGCTGCTGGATTAGCTATTTAGAGGAGGAAAAGTAAAATATGCAGCACCACAAAGATGGAAAAAGGAGTTTGTCCTGATAGGTGTTGCCTTTGAAGTATTTATGAATTAATGGCATTATAGCTAATCCTTGAAATGGCTTGGACAATTGCTTTGTAAGATTAGGATGTGCTACTTTTATAAGAAAATAGTTCCATAGACATTTAATATATGTCTTGCAATACCTATTTCTTTAGTATTACAAATATAATTGTAATTGATTGTATTTGGAAATTTTTAAAATATAACTTTTGTAATTGATTATCTTGTCATCTCTTACTAAAGATAATTTGAGAGGTTTACCCAAGGTGAGTTATCTTCCTGGTATGAATTTATGAGTTTAAATATCATGCTTCTCAACTCAGAGAATGGCTGTTTGCATGTACTCACTTTAAAGCCTTAGGAACCTTTGGATTTTAAGAGAAGTCTATTTAAATGTTGTATTTTATGCCTTATGACACACTCTCAAAAGCAGTGCAATTTTTTCTGTTGAAAACGTAAGGTTAATGCAGAGACCTGCAAGCATAATGCAGGTTAAAAACTGCATTACAGCTGATGAGGTTCTGAATATGATCCTGAAATAAGTACTGTGCAAACATGATTAATTATACATCTCTTGGTATGGAAACCTCAAATGTATGACTTGGGATTCCCAAGAATAAATTTATTTTAAAATATATTAATACATACGATATTAGTCAAAATCAATTGTGCTATTCCAGTTTCCCAGCACTTATTGAGTTAAACTGAAGGCATTTTTCTGAAGCTGCATGTGTTAATTGAAAATAGTGCAGAAGTTACAAGTTCACCTGAATTTCTACTTTCAAAGCATGATTTTGTTCGCAGTAAAATTCTTTTCAAACTGTTGTGTAGTTTTGTGTTATAGTAGCACCTATCACAAAGGTTTGAAGGGCTTTGTTCAAGGGAATGGTAGACAAAAAAATAGTAAATTTCTGCTTTAACATGTTAAAATTGCACATGATTTTAAAATCATTTTATTTGAATATACAGAACTGTATTGAAGTATAAATTACCTGTCTGCGAGTTTAATGATGGACAGAAGAACTGTTTGCATTTTGTTGTACATTTTTCAGAGAAGCTAAGAAGTCACTTGAATATTTTGCAGGCACACCTGTGAAATCACTTTAAGACAGTGCTTAAGTGCTAAAATTGATCTACATTAAAAGAAAAGGTATGATATGGTTAAATAAGACCCAGACTGAGTGAAAGGTTTTGTTCTGTGTTGAACAAAATTCTTTGATGTTGCTACCTCAATCCAAAATGCCTTTTCCTTGGTCTGGTTAGCATGTTTACTTAAATGGATATTGCTTAACTCTGATCTGCAGATGTAATTTAGAATTTACAGCTTAAATATTCTCAAAATACATGAAGAAATTGCGTGTTCATATTTCACATACTGTACATATTCAGCAGAATGTACTGTCATTTATGTAAATATAGCTGTATCCATGCCTATAAGTAATTTCAGATAGCACCATCTTTTTCTCTGTTATCCAGTAAAGCAAAAGGAATATATTGGATGCTATAATAATGGTTTAAAAGCTACAGAAAATGAATTTTAGCCCATTGTTAGGATGGAATATAATAACAGAATTCACCTACATGCATTTTCATTTGCTTAACTGAATTTTGGTTCTGGTGAAATTCAGGCTGAAGCCAGTGTTGCTGTTGCTTGTAGATATCATTGTATTCATGGCTGTGTTAAGCTTTGTATATAAGGCTTTCTAGTTTGCAGTTTATTCACTGCTTCTTGAATATTATTCAAAAAATGAAATGTAAATATTTTTAATTCTTGGCAGGTAATATAATTCTTTCCTTCTTTCCTGGCTTTTGCTTCACCATTGCCTGCTGTAAAAGATTAATGGTCTTCTATTCATCTTTTAATATCTACTTACCAGCTGTCTGGACTCTAGAAACTCTAATTCTCTTTTTATTGCCAGCATGCACTCAATGGAAATAGGAGTATTTGTAGCAGAGTATTGCAGATGGAAAGTGTTTCTGTAAACCTGGCGTTGGGTTTCAGCAGCTCTGGTTAGTTATAGTTACACAACTTTTAACTATGCTGAATTTAGCTTCCTTAGTACAAAACAAAACCATGCCCCAGTAATGAGAAGCACAGGCAGCGTATCACTATTTTTGTTTCATGATAACACTTAAAATGCTACTTACCAAAGCTGTCACTTTCATTTGACCACATAAAGAAAATGAATGGGGAAAGAAAGCTATAACTACCATGGCAGCTGCTAGAAAAATTTTTGAGGATCAACTGGCATTCATTTTTTCACTGGCATTTTTTAAGAGTGCCTCCAGACAACAATGTCAATTAAAATTCTTTTCTTTACAGATCTGATGCCATACCCATTTGGAACACTTGACTAAGAAGAAACTGGATCCATGGATAAGGTCAGATCTATGGTTATCAACACTTTAATGTATGATGTCCTTCATGTGTGTACATCTAGAAATATGTAGCCTGGATAAGTGCAAGAAGCCAGATGTGTTTTCTTCAGGGCACTCTCCATTCAAATAATCTTGATTGCAGTTTAGTGAACAAAAGACATACGCTCTCCGTGATGCCTAGTTAGTATAGTGTCACATAACTGAATGTTTAAATAGAAAGTAAATATTTAGCATAAGCAAATAAACCCCCTTTATTTAATATGTTTTCAGTTAGCCAGATAACTCTGCTGGGAAGGATATCATCACAAAATCATTCTGTTTTCTTCTCCAAATTTTAACATTCCATTTGGTGCAACATATTTAAAATTTTACCTTTTTTTATGTAACAAAGGTCACTTAATTTGCTACAAATGTTCACAGATCAGTGTGCTTTAAGAACAAAGTTCATTTTTGTTTTTGTTTGCCAGCAGGAGATTCTATGTAAGATGATGTAAGCAGGGCATGCCAATTAGCCTGCCTTAAAATGATCCTGTTTGTATATTCTTACAGAGTTTGAATGAGTATAATTACTTTTATATCGAAATAATTATTAAAAGAAAAAAGAAAATCTGTCACAGTGACTCCATAATGCTGACAGTGGAGTATTGTTTGTGCTGTGTCTTACGTTGACGTTTAAAGTCATTGAAGGTGCATTGCCCTGAGCTGTAGGATGGAGGCAGAGTTAGTGGTATTGTCTGGCTCATTAGTTAATGCAGTTCCTGTTCACTGACAGCTCAGGTGGAAAGAAATACATCGCTTCCAGCATGTCCTGAAAGCTGGAAGCCTGGGAATGAGCCAGGTTTCTCAGTAGGCTCCTCCTCTGAATTTTGGTACTGCCATCAGAGAGTATGAGGAGGAAGAAAATTCTGTTACAGAGATAACTGTATTGGAGAGATCTTCTTCTGCATTAGGTCAAACAAAGCAGTGGTTTGTAAGTGAGAAAGACTGCCTGAGCAGTGAAAGGCCTTTACAGAGTAATTCAGCAGTTATTGTAAAGGTAGGCTTTCTGAGAAGCAGACTAATGTTTGTGTTCAAGGACAGTAAGGAGAAAGGAAGAAAAAAATATATGTGTTAAGGAAAGAATAAGAGTCTTTGTAATGGTTTTCCTGAAAGACAGACTTGTGAATGCACACAAAAGCAATAGTAAAGAAAGGACAGGTATTGACGGGAAAGGAAATGGAAATTAATTAAAAGTGTCAATATTTCCCTTGAGTATTTAAATGAGAGCATTCTTGTCCCTCATCCATTCTTGGGGGAGGGAGATTGTGGTTCACTGCAGTGCCATAAATTATAGAAAGGCAAGTTCATCTCCTGTTTCATGGCTTCAGTGACAAACCAGGCTTGGGCATGTGCTAACCCACTCCAGTCAGCTACACAGCCTGCCTTCTGCAAGCTGTCAACCAGATCCTGAATAAGATTCAGATAAAAATAGCAAATTTGTTTATGTTTATATTTTAATCTAGGTCATATTTGGGATCCAGTTTTACTGCTTTCTCTGTGAACATCTGCTGGTGACATGTGTAGTATTGGGGCCAGAATGAGTGACATATGAGAAGTATGAAACTCCTTAATGCCATTAAAAGCCATATCTTTTGACTCTGTGTACTAGACATGTAAAAAAAAAAAAGTATCTCTTCACATAGCAGTTACATACGTTAATTCAAATTGTGATGAGTATGTGTCACATCCTGCCCACAGTTTGCACTTGGTCAGTTCTCAGCAGTTTCAAGAGAAGCTTATTTTGTTTACCCATGGGTAGAACAGAAACACTGGGATTAGAAATGCTCACAGGTTTACAGATGTGCTTGTGTAATCCATATAGGCTCTAAAAAAACAATTTATAAGAAATACTTCTTCTGTTACACCGATACAGATGAGATTTATCTCTGTAACCCCAAAATTAGATTACTTGCATGCCAACAACTGCCTTTTTTTCTGTAGAAGATGAAAAATATTAACATCTGTCACTTCATTTCCCAGAAAATCTTTTCAGGTGTAAAATTCTATTGTGTACATTAATAGCACAGTTCACAAGAGAAAAATATGTTAAATGTATTTTAGCATCACCTAGAAGAAAATATGTTACAAGTTGTCTAGCAAATGTGTGTCAAATTAGCTGAGCAGTTTTTAACAAGTGTGTCCTCATTCCTTCTGGAACTGACAATAATAGTAGGTAGATTCTCAAGGAAATTTGGGTTCCCAGTGCCTCTTAAAAACAGAAATGGGTAATAAAAGTTATTCTGCTCTTCAAGATTTTAATGAACTTTAAAAAGTGATCAGGAGATGCTTGGGAAGACAAAGGTGATGTTTGCTTCCTTGACTACCTAAAGTGATGTACTTTGAAAAAAGGTACTATTGACTGTTGTGTTCTATGCTGAGAGTTAGAGAAGAATAGAGAGAACTTTTTGAGTTCTGTTAGTTCAAAATGCATTAAGTTGAAGACAAAAACACATGTAAAAAGTTTTTCATAGTCTTCTGGAAGTATAAGCCATACTCATCAGATAAAATACAATTGCAGTTTTACTGACATTTGACTTCTTGTGCATCCCTTTGGTGTGTGATTGCCCGTCTTACAGTGACTCTATAGATGTTAAAACCTATCAATTATCTAGTAAATAACTGAAACATTAAAAAAAAAGTAAAAATTAATTCATCCAGGCATCCTTGCACATTTTTGGGTCTCTTCCATTAAGTGGATAAGTGCTAAATTCCCTATGAAAAATATGGATTGAGAATTTGGACACAATGTTATAGTATTGCCAGTTTCTGCCACAAACAGGTTAAAGCAATAAATTTATTTGGTTTTTTACTTCATATTTCTTGAGAAACAATCAACTCACAGGATTGCACATTTCAGATTAATTGGCCAATAGGACTTGACAGGTCTGATCAGGGCAGAAGGATCATTACCAGATGTGATGAGCCTTATCTTCTATCTGAATAAAACAAAGATTGCAGAGTACCTGCAAGGACAAAGGAGGAGCAGTACTTTTCTCTTGCCTAAGAAAAAAAAAAGTAGGATACGGACTGTAAAATTAGCAAAGATTCCTGCAGTCTGTATCACTGAAGTGACTTTACAACAGTTCCATTTTAATTTACTGTTGTTAGTTAAGATCGCAGCAAGTTCTATTTTTTCTTTCTGTGTAGTTGTACTACCTCCCAGAGCCTTATTAGCTGCCAGTTTAGTAAGGATACTTCTCATCTCTCACCCATGATGATACTACAAAATAGTGAATTGTCTTTCCTATGAAAGACATACCTGAACTGCATTTTATGCATCGTTTTAGGCTGACAGTGATTAATAATCATCCCACATAGGGTAAACTTCATCTAGACAGTCTTTTTTGTGTTCACTTATGAGACTCTCATGTGAGGCTGTAAAACGCTGAGGTTGTGATGAATTACATAGTCTGTTTTTCTCTTATCCCCAAGACCTGTCAGTGTACTGCAGAAAAAAAGTTTGATGGGTTTGAAAAGATTCATTCTGGAAAAAATACATTGATTCTTACTTGTCTTGGTGGTATCATCTAGGTGTCTTACAGATGGATTGTGTGCCTATTCCAGAAACTGAACTCAAACAAGTAGGTCTGTATTTAGACCTTAGATTTTGGCTTTTAAAAATGTGTTTCCCTTTGTATCTACCTTTTCTAAACTGTTAACTGCTCTAAGGAACATTTCATCAGGCTATATTTATATTCATCCCACATAAACCATATGCTGGAGCAAAACAGAATATAGAGAAAAATAACAAATTAACTGTTGGGTTCAAACACTTTACAAAAGCTGACTGTGAATAAATGACAACACTTAAATTTAACAGTTTCTTTTTTACGAAAACAGAATTATCCTCCTATTAGAAACAAATCATTGTAATTAGCCAGTCAGACTGCAGAGTAAGCTGCTCATTTATTTTTTTTTTCTAATAAAATACTTATGAATCTGTAATGGTTTTTTACATTTCTTCTGTTCTCACCATATGCTCATAAAATGTAAAAATCCTTAACTCAAATATATTTTAATCAGTATGGGAATAATTTGCTTTTTGGCTTATTTTAGAAATAATGCTTTAGGAAAAGAATTACTTTAAAAGTAATCTTTATATATTACGTCCCCTGAAATATGTATTCTAGAATAACTTTTTATCAGATGTGAGGTATAGCCACATTTTAGATATTGAAATAACAAAATTAAGACCTGTTTGTTTTCATATCAGCTATCAAAACCAAAACTATCCGGTCTAGTTTTATGGCGATGGACGATAGTTCCTGTCTTCCAATAACACATGAGGATTTTTAATAGAAAAATTAATGTTTCATTGAATTTATGCACATGGATGACAAAATAGCTGTGGTTTGAAATGTGCATAATTACACTGAATGAACAATTTAGAAGTTGATCTGTCACCCCCTTTGATTGCTAAAATAAATAGTGATCTAATGGTGGGGTATAAAATTGCATTTGTCTTTTAAACTACTGTGTTAGAGTATGTATCAAACGTGGATAAAGAAGTGCTGGCTCTGAATAACTAAATTACAATAATTTCAAAACAAATAAGGCCATTTTGACTGCTGTCATGATATAAGCCCAGTTGGCAACTCAGCCACACAGCCGCTCGCTCACTGCCCCTCCTACCCCCCCACCTTCCTCCCCCCTGCTCCCAGAGGGATGGGGAGGAGAATCAAGAGAATGCAACTCCCATGGGTTGAGATAAGAGCAGTCCAGTAACTAAGGTATAACACAAACCACTGCTGTTACCACCAATGATAATAATGATAAGGGAAATAACAAGGGAAGAGAATACAACTGCTCACCACTTGCCGACCAATAGCCAGCCCGACCTGAGCAGTGATCTCACCCTTCCAGGTAACTTCCCCCAGTTTATATAGTGGCCATGACGTTCTGTGGTATGGAATACCTCTTTGGTCAGTTTGGGTCAGGTGTCCTGTCTCTGCTCCCACCCGGCTTCCTCTCCTCCCTGGCAGACCATGAGGCTCAGAAAGTCCTTGGTCTGACTAAACATTACTGAGCAGCAACAGAAAACATCAGCACCAGCTACTGAGAAGGAGAAAAATGACTGCTACTGCTGAACCCAGGACAACTACGTTATTGTGTAAAGAGATTTTTTTAATACTTTAGTAGGAAAGAAAATGCAGCTGAAGAATACTTTAGCTTAAAGTATAGACATAGAAGAATATATAGAGTAAATGTTGATATTGCAGGTTGGAAATAACCTGTGCGGTTTTTTTTTAGTGGGTACCTACGTATGAGCACGATGGAAAGAAGTAGAAAAAATAGAAAATCCAGAGTGAGTGTACATAATAATATTTTGGTTATTGTCCATATATGCAATCTGACTAGGTTCTACAGTTCTGCCTCATAGGGCATTTGCTAACTGGCTGTTTATGTAAATTCCTATTTTGGCATAATTTATGGCAGACATATCCATTTGTTGGAAATGTGGATGGATTAAAAGTAAAAATCATGATTCCTTTTATTGCATAGTGCACCCCTGAAAAAGAAAAATCTGAAACGGATTTCATAATGATTAAGGAAAAAGAAACTATTTAAATCTGCAAAACTTTCGTATGCTTGTGACCAAGCTGGTTCTGTGATCAGTATCCATGAAGAGAGCTGGCTTGTTTTCTTGCTTTTCACCTCTGTTGTTTTCCAGTCATCGAAGGGCTGTATTAGCTGGAGAAAATGAAGTGGGACATGTATTGCATGCTGCAGCTAGCTCTGTTGTTTGATATTATTATGGGGCTAAGGGGGATGTGTTTTAGCACAGTGTTACAGTAGTGTTGATTCCAACAGCTTTTTAATTCTATCAGTGTTCATAATGAAATTTTAACATATTCCTAATTTTAAGTATATGTGTAATTATCAGGGGCTTAAAGTTCAACATATGCTTAAGTACATTCCTGGAGCTGGGCCTAATGACATAACCTCTCCCCATGAATGTCAGCAGTAACATCAGCCATTTGTGTATCTTACTGAAGGATATAGCTTTTAACATCTAACTATTAAAAAATTAAATTTTAACCTTGTCCTGCTAATAGAAAGGGACAGCCATTACTGGGCTGTATTTATGCTACAGCTTAAAATGCAGTTTATTACTCTGATGCTGATGCACATCTTTGGACATCCTCTCACTAACATTTTATAAACATCAAAATACTTTCCAGTAAATCAGCTGTTCCTTCCACATCTGAATCACTCAGTAGCACTTAATTTTAAGCAAGAAGTCTCTTTTCAAATTTCATTATTGTTTAAATGATACTGAAGACCAAATTCTAGCTACAGTTCCACTTTTTGAAATTTCTACTAGATGGGGTACTCCAAAGGCAACTAGAGGCAACCTAAGTTGTTGAGAACATTTACATTACTGTTTTGTGATAAAGAGCTGCAGCTTATGGTACATTTAGACATTAATCTTAAAACATTTAACTTTCTCCTGGTGTCCTGGTTTAAGCTTAGCTGGTGACTCAGAAAACCACGCAGTCTCTCTCTCACTCCTCCTCCCTTCCTCCCGCTTCACTCCCAGAGGGATGGGGACGAGAATCGAAAGAATGTAACTCCCATGGGTTGAGATAAGAACAGTCCAGCAACTAAGGTATAACACAAACCACTGCTGCTACCGCCAGTAACAATAATGATGAGGGAAATAACAAGGGAAGAGAACACAACCACTCACCACCCTCTAGCTGATACCCAGCCCAACCGAGCAGTAATCTAACTCTTCTGGGTAACTCCCAGTTTACATCCTGGGCATGACGTGCTGTGGTATGGAATACCTCTTTTGTTAGTTTGGGTCAGGTGTCCTGTCTCTGCTTCCTTCTGGCTTCCTCTCCATCCTGTCAGAGCATGAGGCTCAGAGAGTCCCTGGTCAGAGTAAATATTACTTACCAGCGCTTAAAAACACCGGTGTTATCAGTGCTGTTCCCAGGCTGAAAGTCAAAAACACAGCACTGCACCTGCTACTGAGAAGGAGAAAAATGACTGCTACTGCTGAACCCAGGACATCTGGGTTATTTGCTTGTGAAACAATCTCCATAACATAATACAGATCACAGAATCTTCTGAATGTGTGATCTTACACTTTGATACAAATTA
>WYDI02020209.1:1527-20691 GCA_009867235.2 Psittacus erithacus | reverse complement strand
ATCAGCGCTGTTCCCAGGCTGAAAGTCAAAACCACAGCACTGCACCAGCTACTAAGAAGGAGAAAAATGACTGCTACAGTTGAACCCAGGACACTGATGCATGAGAGTTTGGTGCTTTCTTAAGTGGCTCTGCATTCCTGTACTGAAATTGTGCTGCGTGGCTTTTTCGGCTTATTGGAAGCCTGAGGAAAGGAGAACAAATCTGTTTCGTAATAATCTAAAGTCTCAGCTAATTATATAAAATAGGAAAGTTTAAAATTCTCCATGGAGTCCATTCTGATAACACGTATTTGAGACACATAAAATTCTCCATGGAGTCTGTTCTGATACACATGAGCATGGCCATGCAAGAAACAAGCAGTAGTATCCATCTCCAGGTGGACAGTGAGAAGAATCAGCTGAGTAATAAGCTTTGACAGAGCTAGTGCTCCACAGAGAAGTAGGATAGCTAAAATGAAGGATTCTGAGGCAAGTGTCCAATAAAATCATTAATGTAGTCCATCTTGTCAGGTGAGTATAAATATCCATGTGAACACTGCAAACTGTGTATAAGCAGGTTCCTATATGTAGCAATGGGAATTACCATTCACAGGTACCCATGTTGTGAAATGGTTCAGAGGACACTACTTTCCAGAGTACTGAATTTAAGAAGAGAAGCTATTATAGCCTCTTGATCCCTAAGGAAATTTCACCTACCCCTTTACTCTGATTGCCCTGAAAAAAGAAAACACAGTGCCAGAGGATAACAGTGAAAATGTGTATTGTTGAAACTGAGGAAAAGTGTCTTCAGGAATCTGAAGGTTTCCTTCCCCCTGCACAGACATGCAGATTTCTAACACTTGGAATTGTACTCTCATAATTTTGTCAAAGCACAAAGAGCAAGGGCAAAGGTGTTGTAGTACCCAGCGGTGAAAGCACTGCAGGTGCTCAAGCAGTGCCAGCTTCACAAAGCAATGAGAAGCTTACTTACAAGCCTGGCTGCAAGGTGGTCTGAAGTTAGATACTGGTCATGCTAGAGAAAACAAATGCTCATTCAAAACTTCAACAAATACTAACATTTAACTAAGAAATAAAAGATGCATGAAGCTGCAAACAGTCTGAGGCGTTTCGTCATCTTAGCTTCCCTAAAGGAAGATGTAAGAGAGAAAATGAGAAAAGCAGGAAGAAAAATGAGCATGAGAGAGGTTCCAGAAACTTACTTTCATAATGCAGGAAAAGAAGCAATCTGCACTCAATGTAACCACTCAGTGGAGAGAAACCGTAGATTAACATGGCATACTGTTCTACATTAGGGATGGATGGCATATGAGAATGGTCTAAACCAGAGTATTTCTGGTCAGAGTTTTTCTGAACACTTATGGTTGGAACTACATGATCTTAAAGTCCTTTCCAACCCTAACTATTCTATGATACAAATACCCACAAAAGGAATTGGGCATAAGCAAGCGATTGTAATAAAACTGCAATCAAAAACTGTCAGTCAGCAGTGCTGCACTAAAGCTCAACATGGCAAGGATTATTCTGATGTAGAACAGGATGCACATGGTAGATTTGAAAAAGCCTGAACATCCCAGCTGACATTTTCAATTAGACACATCTCGCTTTTATGCCAAAATACGAATTTTCACAGTCCACTACCTTGTAAATGCTCTCCTGGCCCAAGTTTCAGAAGTTCTTTTTTAGTCATTAGTTTGTAAAATGTATTTTAAGAATTAAAACTGAATGTACAGTTGAATGGTTTCCCACAGTCTACACAATGATGCAGCCAATTAAATGTTTTCAGATTTTAAGAGCTGAAAAGCACTGGGATTATTTTCTAGTCAAAGGAAGGTTTCATTTTTATCCTTACGATGGTTTCAGTAGTCTTTCAAATGTAATGGAAAGAAAAAGCTCTTGGTAAAAGCAGATGCTATTTTCACTGTGGTTTTGTGAAGCAATTGCTTCCAGTTGGTGAATGTGTTTATTGAAGGGCTGAAAGAAATCTCTCCTTATGTCTGCACAACTGTAACCTAAAATCCAACTCCTCATGTCAAATGAAAGCTCCATAATCACCTCTGTAACTTTACAAAAATATTATTTCTTGGAAAACCAAGGAGACACCTCAGCAATTCACATTTGCTTTGGCTCAAACTAATTGGCTGATTTTGCTGGGCTACTTAATAACAATACTTGCAAGTTTCTCCCTGCACTGCTCTGTTTTCAGAGGAAGCAAAAAATCATTGAGACCTCTCTCTGTCTTGAAATTTGAATCACAGAATATTCTTGACAATGTCATCTCATCTCGAGCCTTGCTGAGAACTCCCCCCCACCATGTAGTAACAGCTGCTGAGAAAGGCACAATTGCATGCGACAAATTATTGAGGTAAGGAAGGAGGGGATGAAGAAAAAAATTAAGCAAATAAAAAGAAAAGATTTCCCTCTATGGTTCTCAAATATCCACTTTTATTTGCTTATTTTACCTGCTGTCTTCCCTGTAGGTCCATAATAGCTCAGGGACAGCTGGATTCCATTTTCCAAGGTGGCTGAAAAAGATCCAAACTTGCTCACATCTTGCTTTTGATTTTCCAGTTTTCCTTTTAAAGAAAAATTGAAAATAATTTTATAGATAGCAACACATACCAGCACCACCTGACCTGCAAACCAATGACTGGTATGAACTGGTGCGAACAGGGGCACCTCCATGTAAAATAGCCTGTAAAATAGACTAACATAGTATGGGAAAGCTTTATATGTATATATATATACACACACACATATATACATATACATACACACACATATAATATAGACTAGTATATAAGTCAGTTTTGTGTAACATATTCTAATTAGCTAGGGATTTCTAATATGGGGAACAGCTTCTTAAAACTGTGAGGAGCAGCAGAGAAGCCTACAAAAGAAGGTTAAGGAGGGTACTCAACACTTAGCCATCTCCAAGGTCTTCCATCAACAAAACACACATGCTTAGACCTTGCCAGCTCCTACTTACTTCTATGATTGCAATGTTCATAGGTGACTACACCTGCAGAATGCTGTATTGCTATTTTGACTGCATTAAAAAACTTACCATGCTACCATTCAGCCACTGCCAAGTACCACAGTGGATTGGTTCTTTTCTGCTCTACTGCCTTTCTATGAGGTACTTAAGTTTACACAGGAGGAAAGCCTCCCACTCATGCCAAGGGAATACAAGTTGCCTCAGATGCCAGCACACTGGTGACTGGAAGTACCATTTAGCCGACCCCAGAATGATACAGGTCTGCTTTCAGAAAGGCAGACAAGAAACATCTCATCTGTGGAAGGGATGCAAATTTTCTATTCAGACAACCTGTAATTATATCACTGGTGGTAGTTGAAGCCAATGACAGGAGCAAGAACAGGATGCTTTCTAACACTGATGAAGACAGAACACCTACTGAAAGTTATACTTTTCCAATACCCTTCAGTTCAGTGAAAGCAATACCATAGTGCTTTTGGCAAACATACAAATTGTTACAGACTTGCCCCCTTGGAAACACTCACCTGGTTTCAGAAAGGATTTGGATTCAATGCTTTCGGAGTGTTAGCAAAATATGAACCAGCAGCAGAAGCTGCTGAACTGCAGAAAGATCTGTTTCCACAGCACAGGCCTTGAGAAGGCACTAATGCTACACTCATCTGACCCACAAAAGGAGGTCATGTTCAAAGAGGGAAATCCCTTTAAAGGGCAGACATTTATTCAGTCACAATGGACATGAATCAGTTTGCATCATCTGAAGGAGACTTCCACTAAAGAAAAAAATATTTTCTAAAGGAATGGTGACTCTTTTCATTGATTTCCTTGCTTTGGAAAAGAGGCTGGTTTGTGTCTGTTGCCCTGTACTGTGCTTCTGCATCTTGGTACGATCTCTCTACACTGCGCTTAATTTAGCCAGCTGGATTTCTACTTCTATTTACACAACATTATTTACCCTCTGCCATTAGTAGGAATTTATTTTCTATTAGTTGATAAGGTTTGCATCCAATTACAGAATATGACAGACTATTAAATTCTTTGTATCAGTAATGCCAATCCACTAACCTGATCTCATTTTCAGCTCTTCATTAATTTCTTGCATTTCGATTTCTTTTAAGTCTTTCTTGGGATATGTGATATGAATGAAGAAATTGTGGTTGTCTTTTATCACTCTCACCTTTACCAAGGTTAGACCTGCAAAGCAACAGAATCCCATTACTGCTCCCACCAGGCTTCAGAACAGCCCTGCACTTGCAGCTCTAAAGCACACAAAGAAGAAAAAATTGCTCGGAAGTAGACTGCATTGCCTGGCAGCAGACCAAGACGACCAAATAAAGGTTAACGCTGAGCTTAGCCTAAAAATTCAAAAGCTTCCTGACAATTAGATCTGAGAGAGAGCAGAACAACCCTCTTGCTTAGATACACTGCATTTGACTGGACAAATTATTGGAACATGCATTCTTGAAATATCATGCATTGGCTGCCATTGAACAGATAAATATGAACTGATTTTTTTCTCCATTTCTAATTTTCTGGTACTTTATTTATCTATTAGTTGCTAAGATACTACAGAAAAACGTAAACATTAGTAGCAATAGAGGCTGAAATAGAAATAATGGTACCCTCACAATGTCTTTACTGAATTTCTACTGAAACAAGTTCTACTGAGACAAGAAAAAGTATTTATGCAATAAGAAACTATGTCATCAGTCAGTAACTGAGTGAAAGCAAAGCATAAAGAATTAACAAGTCACCTTTTACAAACTCTGTCTTCTCTACTTGAATCTGTCCTCCATCAGATGGGAAAAGATACTGAGTGGTTCCTGATACTTGAATGACATCTTCCCCCATATTGTAGCCAAGAAACTGGAAAACCAAGTTTTTGATTATGCGTAAATGAGAAAGGCAGAAACCACAAAAGAGGTAAATGAAGACCAGATGATCAGGATCCTGCTGTTCTGGTTAACATTCCTTTTGCTTAGATATCTAACTAATGTAATAATGACTTCAGCAAATACATAGCATGCTATTGTCATACCCAAATACTTTCTCAGTTACTAGCTGAAGTAACTCGTTCCACGTGAGGGCAGAATCTGGTCCTTCAGTAGTAGAGTACCTTCATGGAAGCTGAAGACTAGCAAGTAGACTGATGGCTAACATGTAGTAGAAAGGAAAGCAAAATTCTGGCCAAGTACAAAGAGATCAGATAAAGGGCAGATAAAGATTCTACTTTCCACCCTCTAGATTTTGGAATTCAGACACTGTAAATCTGATCCTGAGATTGATGCGCCTTTCAAAGAGTCACAAATTGGCAAAAATTAGGTGAGTGTATTCAAGTTCAGATTGAAATATTATGTACCTCTGAGTTTGAAGTTTGTACTTGAGGAAGTTTAGACTAAAACATATTGACATATATAAGTACTGGATGCAAGACTTAGACTCTGCAAATATAAAGCAGTACAAACTGCTTAAAAACTGGACAAAACTAGTGAAGAGTTCCCTCTGTAAAAAATACCCTTCTGTTAGTACAGCAGGTGGAATACCCTGTATTAGGGCACTCCAAGAATGAATTTTGAAACAGGAAATGGAAGAAACAGTTAACTCTTCCTCCTTGACATTCAAAACTTCAACTAGGTCTAGTAGTCCCTGAAGAATATGGGAGTTGGAACAGGTCTTTATGTTCCCCTTTCCCACCCGCTCCCATGGAAGTCACATTTTTAGGCAAAATTCATCCCATAAATATATTTTCCATGGGCACATAAACATGACCAACTCATCTTTGTGTTCATGTCATATACACTAAAACCCATGCAAGTTAATTAAATAATCTTGCATAGGATAATCTTAATCTTAAATCTTTTTGGAAACTACTTTCCAAAACATTTAGGAAAGAAGCTGCTGTGACAATGGAGTGAAACAAGACCTAGTAGGCTTAATTTGCCCTGAACTCCTATTTCCCAATGGATACACTTTCCTAATGTAATGCACTCCTTACCTTATAAACTTTCTCAGAATGTGGTTCTGGGATGCTGGGATCCTCCTCAGCTTTCGCTGACACTTCTTGAAACTTCTCTTGCGAAAACTTCCTGTTGGAACCTTTACTTTCTTCATGTATTACCTCCTGTCCTTTCTTTTTACCTCCCAGAGTTTCTTTTCTTCTTTTCTTTTCGTCCATAAATTGTTCTTGCTTTCGCAATTGATCCTGTTCCTGTTTCCAAGCCTACATTGAACATTAGGAATTCCAAAGACTGTGGTTCTCCTTGTATTACAAGATATTTCATATGTGCATGCTGAAAGTACAAGTACACAACCTCAAAGGAATCAAAGTTCAAAGTCACCCTAAGACATGTTTTCCAAACACACCTAAAGGTTTACAATAATATGCACTATATCGGGGCTTACAAGGATGCTCTTCATCAAGGACTGTTCATAGGACATGGGACGATGGGTTCAAACTGAAACAGGGGAAGTTCAGACTGGTTATAAGGAAAAAGTTCTTTACTGTGAGGGTGGTGAGGCACTGGGTTCCAGTGCCCAAAGAAGTGGTAAATGCTCCATCCCTGGCAGTGTTCAAGGCCAGGCTGGACAGAGCCTTGGGTGACATGGTCTAGTGTGAGGCATACCTGCCCATGGGAGGGGGTTGGAACTGGATGATCTTAAGGTCCATTCCAATCCAAAAATTCTGTGATTTTGCATAAAATTACTGACTCATTCAATTCATAGGATCAGTTGTTCTTCACCAAGGGAGAGCTATCAGCTGACTATTTGTATTTTATGCATTCAGTCATAAAAGAATTACTTTGTTGTGCACTTTTCCATAATGTTCATCACAAAATCAGAATGCATCACTAGTATTAGTTTATTCCCAAAACGTAACTGAGATAAAATTATCTTGTTCTTTTACATAAAGAGGAATGAGGTATCAATGCCAGAATTATCAACTTGTACCAGGTACCTCTGAGATTTTTCAGAGTATTTAGGGATTTGCAACATTTTTTATTCTAAGCATACCATAGCACAACCATTTCTGTGGAAGAAATGGTAAGCAGTTACATGTTAGGCATTAGTCTAACTTGCACCATTACAGTTCGAGCTGAGTACCCAGCTGTTAACCAGTGGTTAACATCATTTCACATCTATATTCCAATATCAGTACTTTAAGTGCAGAGCATTACATACTATAAGAAAAATAAGACATGCTATGACTGTGAAAAGTCAAAAAATGAAGTACAGAATAAGGGAGTACAACATTAATTAATCTAGATACTTGCAGATTAATGGAGAGTGCCAATGATGAATTAAAAAATGTGTGTTTAAATCCTACCTCAGCCAGAAACTGACTGTGTGGACCTAGGTAAGTCAATCTGTAGCCCATGACCATGGACTACATCTACAAAATGTGATTCTCTGCCAGAAGGGAATACTGAGGTCATACTTACATTCCTTAATTTCAAAGAGCTCTAGAAAGCAAAAGTAGAAATTCGGTACATAAGAACTTCTATGAATCTGGACCTATGTTTCCATAGCTTTATAACCAGAAAACTTCAACGAGAATTTCCCAGTATTGCAATTATGAATTGCTTTCTGAAACTACAGTCTAACTCCAAACAGTCTTCTCTTCAGAAAACAACATAACTGAATCACTCAGGAATAAACTACAGAAAACAAGTATACAAAATGTAGCCAAGAGCAGAAAAATTAAGAGGAGTCAAGCCTATGCAATAATGAAGGCTTACCTTCCTAAGAAAGCAGAGTTATTTAGTCCATTTCAGAAACACACTTATTTTTGCCTCACCTTTAGAGAACCTTCTCTGATAAAAGGACTTCTTTCATTGTTGGACTGAAATTCTGGAATGGTCCCCATTATACCCTCAAGTATTGATGCGTTGCCTTTGAGAAATGACAGGGGAATAGATGAGGTTACAAAAATATGAAAATTGAATCATTTTTAAAAATGGAAAAATAAAAAGGAAGTGCAAATAAATTATATATATATTTGAAAATAGTAAAACCATAAAAGTAGAATAAGAAGTTATTATTTTTTTAATGAAATAAAAAGTCTGTTCAGGTTAGAAGAAATTTCTCTCACAACTCGTATTACTAGATAGTCATAACTGGTGTCCAAATTTGCCAAACAATATATCAACATATTTATAGACTGACTCTGCTTCTTGCTGTTGAAGGCTTTGCTCCTTAGCAAGTTTGTGGTTTTTCAGTAGATGAGCAATGTGGAATAAACAGTAAGCTATATTTATTATTTGTGCTGCTATCATCACTTCAGAATTCAGATCCAGGGCTTCAACCAGCTCACACTGAACAAGCTCAATACCGGAGTCAGACAAAAAAGTGAATAAATGCTGCCTGAACCTTCAAACCATAACTAACACCATATCCCCTGTCTACTATTAGGGCTTTACAGCATCTATGACTTATGAAAAGGGTATCTCTCTAGATGTGTGGTTTTCTATCATGCTTGGACCCCCAATATTTACTTGCTGGGAAAGATGAAGTATGCTATCAGAAACTTGCAGTTCAATTACTTTGTACTACTAAGTAGAAATTGCAGTCTGGGTTACAGGAGAGTCAGTGTTATTGAAATCACTTAAAGACACTCTTGCCCATCTGCACGTCCCACCTGGAGGTTCACTTCTTTCAGGAAGTGAACTTCTCTATGAATCTTATCTTTCAGGAGGCACCAGATGGGCAAGATTCATTCTGGATCCTGGGACAAATTGGTAGATACCAACTATAACTTAGAACTCACAACTGTACTTTCTCTGTTTCCAAACTATAATCTGATGTGTTAACTGGGTTGAGGAATAACATTCCCATTTTTGTAAATGTTAATTGCTAGTACTAGAAGGTTTCAAAAAGCATTCTCAAAGAAGGTGAACAAAGCAAAGGCTAAATATCAACAAATCATTGTTATTACCATTTAAATATGCAAGTAGACAATTTGGACAGAAGTTCTCTTTCGTCAGAAGGAGTTTGCAGTCTAGCCAATTCCAGTTTCCAGTTTAAGCTTCTAGCCTACAGTTCCTGACCTAAACTCATATCGTGCCCTTTTAAAAAGGAATTTTCCTGAGCCATGTTGCCAGCTTTAACTACTGCTCATCTCTTCAGTCACCTAAACAGAAATTCATATTTGTATGCAATTCTTAAAGTAAGCCCATTAAATAAACCCAGCTATCATAAATGAAAATTGACATTCAAGGTCTCAGTTTTCAGAACAGAGAATGATGCAGACTATTTAAATTAGTGTATTTAATTCATTTCAAAACATATTTATGTCTATACAGATGACAAAACAAGGTTACCCTATGAAAAAATATATTCAGTTCTGCTCTGAAGAACTTTATGGCTCAGCAGTCAACATGAAAAATGACTTTTCTAAGATAAAACAAAAGGACACTCACTTTCAGCTTTCATAAGGAAGCCAGGTTTTTTGACTGTCAATTCAGGAGGTCCTTCTGCCATGGCTTTAAGAGATTCTGTTTTCTTAGCCATCTTCTCTTCTTGGTATTTGACTTCTTCCTCTTTCACCCAGTCTTCAATTGAGTTGACCACCAGCTCGAGATAGTTCCTGAAAAGCACAACATTCCTCTATTTATAAAATATATAGTAATACACTATAATACAATTTTCACTCATATGATTTTCGGTCAAGCAAGATCATTTGGCTTCTCAGTTTCTTATACAAACACTACTCTATAATCTTTGAGAGAAGGCTTGTGTTTGAGGGGGTTTCTGTTGTTACTTGTGAGCTGGTACTTTTGCCTGCTTTACTTCACACATCTTATTGTTTGGGGTTTTGGTTATCCTTTTGCAAAGAGGTATTAGAAACTTGTCTTCCAAAGAATGCCCGCTCCCAAAGAAAATCCAGGAAGTCAGAAAACATATAGACCATCAGTTTAAGAAATGTTCAGACTCATTCTGCTCCCCTCTGCTTTACCACCAGGGTGACTTATTTTCTTAGTTACTCTTAAAATCACAGAATCATGGAATGGTTTGGGTTGGAAAGGCCCTCAAGATCATCCAATTCTAACTCCCTTGTGAGGAAGGATGCCTCACACTAGACCATGTTGCCCAAGTCTCTGTCCTACCTGGCCCTGAACACTGCCAGGGATGGAGCATTCACCACTTCTTTGGGCAACCTGTTTAAGTGTCTCACCACCCTCATAAGGAAAAACTTCTTCCTTATATCTAACATGAGCTTCCCCTGTTTGATATAATGTCTTGATTGATATTGTCTTTTAGAACACACTTCGTTTGTTTGTTCAGAAACTGAGGTATAATTCTATTTAATTTCTAGTTCTTCTTTATCTTTGCGACAAGAAAGGTGTTTGGAAATTGTCATCCAAATCCAGATTAGAGAATCAGAGCACTGTAGCCTGGTGTATATGAAGAATATTCACTCTTAAAAGTTAAGCTGAAGCGAGCACTGAATGTCAAACAGATCCAGAGTTTGCAGCTGGTATCTGTGGTTGCACTGTGTCATCGGCCAACGGCGTCTGAAATGACTGCTAAAATAGTTCATGGTGAACAACTGCTCCTAAGGTACAACAAAGCCTAGAAGTCTCCTATGCAGTTGCTGCTCAACCCCTTGGTTTGGAGTGTTACCAGAATTCTTTCAAGTAAAATTCTTCATTTGTGAAAAAATAAAAGGGGCTTTTAAAGAATGCGTCAGATGCAGTTGTTGCGTCTTCGTAATGGTTTGCACTTATAAATTCAAGATGATTCAATTGTATTCAAAAGCTCTGTACTCATTACAGTTTTTGGTTGTGAACATGTAAGCAGCACAACCAGTTCTTGACCTTATGACAGGTTCAAAGTATTTATTGCAGCATTACGCTGTCGTCTAAGAGGATATGCACAGAGTGGAGATGTATATAGTTTGTGTACAGCTTCAAGACACACAAGTCCACCCTAGCTTCTGCAATACAGGTGGAGCCTGCTCTGCCAGACTTAGATGGAAAAATTGTTGGGGACAGGGTGACCCTGCTTGTATCTCAAGAAAAAAGTACAAGCTATAAAAACAAAGGTGTTGAAAAGAAAAAGCAGAACTATGCTGCAACCTAGAGCTGCCAGTACTGGAATAACTTGAAGATGAATATATGTTATAAATAAAAAAAAGTGATTATTCGCATGGAAAATATTTTAGGGCAATGAAACAGTCATTCAAAGTCAAAAATACATGTTCTATTAATATGTGTTCTGATGTCACTACTGCCAATGTCTGACTCAGAATCATTTCTCAGAAAGGACGATTCTTTTCCAGTAACTTGTGTAATATGTTTACTATGAAACAGTAAACAAACATCATTAAGATTAACTTTGAGCAAAAGAATAGTTTTGATAATGTCTGAATTCATTTGGCTTCCTGATGGAGGGGCCACCTATCCTAATCAGAGTTGAAATGTCCCGTACACACGTACCACCGCAGATACATGTGCCCATACCTTTGGATCCTCTTAGTCAGTAGAATCACTGGATTTCACATGCAGACTCCCACTGCCTGCTCTTTTAACAATACAGTTCCTGAGTTTTACATGAGCTATGGGACATGATATCCATAGGGAAGTGTAACCAGGATCACCAGGAGCAAAAGCTGCTACTTTTGCATAAGATAAATATCTTAAACAGAAGATATTTAATTTTCCCCTTGCATGAAAATTTGCTGTAAAGGACCCACTGTAACCAACTGATTAACAGGTAATAGAAGTATATTCCAGACAGCAACTATGGAACAACCCCACAAAGTGGGTATGTGGTCTATAAGATGCCAGAATAGGTAAGAAACAATTAAACACAGGTAGAGAGCTACTAACAGAGAGACAGTCAAGCAGTGTTTCTTGCGTATCTAATTCTGTTGTGGTGGAAGTGTAACTCTTAGATATATCCCCAAAATTAGAATTACAGCAATTTTTTATAAAAGGAAAATCAGGAAATTGTTACTAAACTCATCAGGAGCCTGTTATTTCATAACAAAGATGAAAACTAGTAATACTACTGCTTAATTGAGAAATAGGGTTTGTGCCTGTTTCTGGCAACACAGCAGGATCTGGAAACTAATTGCATGCAACAGCTTGAAGCACTCCAGGAATGTAAAGACTGTCTTGCACAGAAGTGTTACGTTGCCTAGAAACATATGCTAGCAAATATTTATGATACTTTGGAAATCTGAAATGATCTTTAGCAAAAAGGTTGAATAAGGTCAGGAAATCTGCTGATTATTTTGGAGAGAAAAGACAGGTATAGATGCTACATAACAGAACAGCAGGGGATCCCACAGCTCTTCAAAGATACTAAGTAGCACATAGAGCAGTGACACTGAATACTGGGAAAAAAGGGCAAAGTGAAACCTCCATGCAAGCTTTCATGGCAGTTTAGAAACTTCAGGAACTCCTTGCTGCTTTGAAACAGAATCTGATGAAGTGTCACTGAACAAAGATGGTGCGTCCCAAGCAGAAGCTATCTGTTTAAGCCTTGCTTCCACTGTATGCAGAAGAGTAAGAAGGAAATAGCATAGAGCTATTTCATCCTCAATTGAATTATAATGCATCTACCAAAGAACATACTTCATTCCTTTTTTGGATGTAAATTAGCAACTTCTGTTTTACAGGTATCAAGAGCTACTCCCATTTCTCAATTGGCCTTTAACTGGCTATTTCAATGCCCTTTCAAGGTGACCAGCCAAACTGATCTAAGACTCCACAGATGAAGAATTGTGTTTCAAGGAGAAATGCTTCCTGAGGAAGTCTGGTTCCTCACTATCTGATCCTACAGACAACACAACAGCAATATGCCATCTGGATGACATGTTACTCAGTGCATGCAAATGCTGACTGACATGTTAGGTATACTGGAGTATGTGACCCAGCCTCCAATGTCTGTTCCAATAGGATATGAGTCTCCTGTGGGTCTCACACCATCTGTGTCAGCCCTGTGCACACATCTCAGATACACCAGGTATTTAATCTGGCAACTTGTTCAATGCCCCCAGTAAGAACAGCTGGCAAAGTAAAAAGCTCTTGACTTCAGAGTTTTGTATAACAGACTTTGAGACCACTGTTGATTTGCCCAACAATCACAAAACAGCCAGCATTTTCTCCAAGGAACTTAGTGTTTCTGCTGGTAAATCTCTTCTGGCCCTGGCACCAGTCAATGCTAATCACAACAGCCCCTTTTCATGGCAAATAATTTAAGTCCAAGTGCCTGGAAAGCTAAGATGAATTCACACAATGTTCCCTGACTGAAAGCAAAGACAGGAAATCTAATACAAAATAGGTCTTCAGAAAGTCACACTCTGCCTGTTAAGCATTCAAACCTGTTCAAATATTTAGGTGCCAACAAAAGTTTCCATGAAAAAATTCTCATATGCTGACAAATGAGGGATGCCAGCAGCAAAATGTGGTAGGGGGTATCCACTGGATACTTTGCTGAAATTCTATTTGATAAATCAAATTTAATTAATCCATAAAGCTCCAGAGTACATGGTTAAAGATAGCTCACCTGTCTCTCCATGGCATTGTAACTTCTTTACATATCAGTACATGGGCACATGTTCTATTTTCTGTCAATTATTTAGCACAGAAGCTGGACCACCTCATCATTTATCATTGTTGCAGATCCACACCACCATTTTATATTGCTGTTTCAGCGAAAAATGAACAGGTCCACTGACAAAAGCTCTAATAGTGGAGACATCAGCCACTTGCATCCTTCTAACTGGTGACGAGGGATTAAGAAGAATGTGGCATTCTGTGAAAAAAAGGGCTTCTAGCATTTCTTGAAACATTTTCTCAGTGCACTCACCCAGTTTGTGCACACATAGATGAAAAAACCTGTTAAGAATATTCTTAGACAGAGTTTTCTTTTCAACCTCCTTCACTTGAAGTGTCCTCATCATCATTTTCCTGATCTTCTGTTTGAACCATGTCAGGATATTGCTACTGTGACTCTGTGTGCATGTGTGAATTACCTCTTTTTTTATAGTTTGCAATAAGGAGTCACATGGAGTTACTGCATGGCTCTCCCCACTCAGAAAAGCTTTGTCTCAACAGAATGTTTTTGCTGTAACACTGCATGACATTTTCCACTTGCATTACATGTTTTCTCATAAATGTGTTACATTCCAATATCTTTTACTATCCCAGCTTTGCCCCAAGCATAGCCATGCAGGCTTTACCGGAAAATGACTGAGACTGAGATCAATAAAACCAGACAAATTACCTGAATCCAACATTAGAGTGCAATGCAATACCCCAAGTCTCTTGGCACATATGATATTGATTCATGGGATTGTGAAGAACCATTAGCAAAGAGTTATCTTGGGTACAATAAAAGGAATCAATACATCTATATTCTTCGGATGCAGTTTGAAGTACCTGGAAAGGAAAGAAATAAAGGTACATCCTACCTGCAGACAGTAGCTTTTAGCAAAAAGTGTATTGGAACTTTGCTTTCCTATAAGATGTATGCAAAGCATTTGTATTCCAGCAATCCGAAGTGTTCAGGGGGGTGGTATTGAAACTCTTCTGCTATTCATATTGAGAAGAGGCAGTCACTATGCCCCACCTTCTAAGACTGACTATGAATGAAAAAGTTTGGCTAAATAAAAACCAAATATATTTAAGTATTAAAGAAATACTTAAATTTCAATTATAAAGTGCTTAAATAATAACTACTAAAATTAAAGCAAAGTTATCATATGCCAGGTAAAAAGAAAACACATTTACTTTTTTCTTAGCCTGGTTAAGCTTACTTGCTGTTCTATTTGCTACACTCTAGCCTGCCTAGCTCGGAGATTTACTGTGTTCAAAATCTGCGTTCCACTCCGTTCTCTACTGCCCCATCATTTGCAATGTTTACATAGTTTGCAGGCTGAAACTTATTTTATAGGTAGAAGAAAGCCGCCTTTTAAGCTATTATTTTTACAGAACCATGTAACACAAAACTGAAATAATTCCATATCAACAAATAATCTTTTTAAGCACGAAAACTCTAACAGCAGCTGATGGAAAAAATACGTTCAGATGTGACATGTAGTATAAGGAAATACTCTTACAAAATGATATTTTCTGTTGCAATAAAATGTTATTTTCTGTTGCAGTTATTTTCCATCAGAATCTTTTGACCAGATGCCCTAATTATTGACAGTTCAGTTAGTATTAGCTATTTATGTTGCATAAGAAGGAATTCCCCATGTACTGAAATACATGGCAAGACTTTAAAGTTGTGATACTGAAGTGGTGCTGAAAATGTCCAAGCAGCCTTTCCTTCACCCATCTATAGCATGAGTCAGGATCAAACAAAAATTGCAGCATATAAAGCTCTTATTCATATAAGAATCATACCTTTCATATTTTTCATTCTTTCTGAAAGATGAGTTTTAGTCTTTAGCTTGAAAGATTTCTGTAAGTGAAGCTTTTGTAGCCCTGAAAGGCTGAAGTACCACTATAACAATATTTTCTATTTGCCCATATATCATATATTGCAGAGATAGTGGCAAAGTGTGCTTTTATACACACTGTGTGAATGAATCCCATAATTGCCAGGAAGGATCACCTCTAAGGGCAAGGTCATCTTGCCTCCATCACATGTTTAGCTAAAAGACTCACTACCAAAAAGGACAGCTGCATTTAGCCAGGCCCGGAAATAAAAACCCATTACAAACAAAAATTCACACAAGAAGCTGAAAGGAAAAATTAGGGCTGATAAAACGTAAAAGGGATAAAACTGGTTCAATTATCTAGCAAGATAATACCCTGTACTCCGCAAATGATTTCTTTATACAGCATTCTGAGGGATGACTGTATGGATAAGATAGTCAGTTCACAGATACCTGAAGAAGAACATGCGATTGAAAATGCTCATCAAAAGTCCAGTCTGTCAAACAATGCCTCTGTGTCTTTTTGATTTCTTCTAAGCTGTAATTTTCCAGACTCACCTCAAAATACACCAAAACAAAATGAATATCAACATTTCAGTGTTAGTTGTATTAAATCAACTGTAATCTTGTTGACTTACTAGACAGCATCCCGTATTATATCACAGTTAATTGCATAATGCTGCACATGTGTAGACCCATATGTCACTATTAGTCCCAAAGGTTTTAGGTCTGGTTTTTTCTTTTATGGCAAATATAATCTGAATATTTTTATTATTAGGTTATATGTTTTTGAGTTCTGTAAGCAATTACAAATATTTAAACATGTCCTATGAAGTCATCTTGAAATTGCTATATTTATCTAGAGCTGTATGGCAGACAGGTGTTTCTGAAGATGACAAACTACAGAGTTTACTAGTGTGATACATCTCTCAAACTCTCATGCTAGTATTTGACCCCTGGTATTCAGTGAAACTGGTGCAGAATTGCCATTAGTAGCTTCACCAAGATGTATCACCTCAGAAATCAAAGTGATTTCATAGTGCTTAAAATGTATGGCACTACTTCCCAAACATCACAAAATTAACATTTGCAAGCAGCACTGCAAAGGAATCTCCAGTCCTGGCACTGAACAGTAGCTTCTGTTGTCTTATGCTATAAAGCACAGTTTATTCCATTCCCCACACTTGCCATATCCAAAGTAAGAAAATCCAATTCTCTCTTCAAAACAGGATCAGCCAGACTATCTCTTCCATCTTTGCCATTCATTTCTGTACGTCCTGGAAATCAAAAGCAGAATGTTAAGAAATGTTGCAGAAATTTCAGTTCTTAAAACTAAGGTCAGAATGATGCAAGTTCCCTAGCCTCTCTAATGAGATCACCCTCAACTTGAAGCTTTCTTTTATGACACTACCCTTATAAATAAATGATCATCTCTGCTAAGCTTCTTTCCTAAAAGAGCACTTTAAACTCCAGGAACAACAAGTGCCAGACATCAGGGACTGTAGTGATAGGACAAGCAGTGATGGGTTCAAACTGAAACAGGGGAAGTTCAGACTGGTTATAAGGAAAAAGTTCTTTACTGTGAGGGTGGTGAGGCACTGGAACAGGTTGCCCAAAGAAGTGGAGAATGCTTCATCCCCGGCAGTGTTCAAGGTCAGTTTGGACAGAGCCTTGGGTGACATGGTCTAGTATGAGGCATCCCTGCCTATGGCAGGGTGGTTGGAAATGGATGATCTTAAGGCCCTTTCCAATCCAAACCATTCTATGATGCTATGAATTATCATTATTATTATCACCACTATTAATAACAATGATGATATTAAAAATCATTACATATAACATATTATAATTATATATAACATATGATTTAATACCATTCTAATATAATTAATCTAGTAATAATAAACAACACTTCATAAAAAACACTGAAATCACTCCCTTTATCTGTCTTATGCTGACCTTACATAGTCAAAACCACTAAAAATACCCTAAGAAGTGTCCTCCAGATGAAGAACCATTTTTCTGCATACTACCTGAGAAGCAGTAATAAGCATTGTCTTGCAGAGGTGACATTAAAAAAAGCAAAATCAACTGTTTTACTATTTTCACCTATTTCTGAAAAATGCAAATTTAAACCTTTCAATCCATTTGATTTATCCTGTTCTATAAGCTACTGACCAAATATTGTTTCTGCTGAGGATCTGATCAGTCATTCCATTGTTCCAATGAGCACCTGACATCAACAGGAGCTCATGGAGACTTTAACTTTCATATTCTCATAATTTTAAAACTATACTTTCCTTTTAGTAGAATTCTTTATGCCCTAATTTAGGGCAGATATCACTAATACTCTATACAAATTCACACATACAACAGAAATACTCTTCCTGGGAACAAAGACCCCAGAAAGTACTTGTTCGTAACAGGCTTGTAACCAGCTCAGCTTCCAGACATATCTGCTTTCCTAGGAAATTTACTGACTGCCTTTAGAAGATTTAAGAAATCTGAAAGCAAACGTTTTCTCTTCCTGGTATTTGTTTTCGTGCTGCAGAAGTGTTGAAATGTTGGTGGCTATGTTTGTAACTGCCATTATTTAATATTGTAACTAGTATAAAAGTCAAATAAACTAACACCCAAAAAAAGTTCATGAAATTCAGAAGAGAGACAGATAAGCAGGATTATTTTTTGTCTACTCCAGCCTTCTAAGGAAAGGATCTCACCTAAGCTGGTTGCCTAGGCATCTATATTAGGAAAGCATGGGCAACATAATGAACCTAAAGGCACAGCCACATAAACGGACCTAATTTCTACTTTTCTTGCATCCCAGAAAAATGATCACTTGTTTTTAATGTTGCTTCTTGTCCAACACTGTTCCTTTAAGCAGGCCGATGACTCTTCATTATGCTAGAATCTGCAGGAGAAAATGCAGAACTCTTGAGAAAATTGATTCCGCATTGTCTACAAGAAGTTCACCACATCTCTGCTCCTGCTCTTAAAAAGGGTTCCTATTCTAACATGAATGATAGTTACAATGCCTCAAATGCTGAAGATACACTAACAGCACAGACTGGAAATGAAGTAAGAGAAGCTGATGAAGTTGAAACACAACTCAGACATTCTCTATGACTTCAACTTGCAGGTTTTCACATATTTATGGCAAATGCAAACAGACTAATGTGACGGTGAAAACCAGATGTTTAAACTTCTACGCTACAACACCAGTTCTAGCATGCTAATCTTATTCTGATTTCTTTTCATTGGTCTCACTTTCTTCAACACCTAATAGATACATTCCTCTTTCCCCGTTACTTCCGAATTTGGCCTCAAATTTTAGATGTCAAAACTCTACTGGATTAACTTACATGTGGAAGAACAGGGAAGCCTGGGAGAAAAAAGTTAAAAGGAAACAGTATGTATAAACGGTACGTATGCATGGGTAATTACGATGTGTAGCACACCTTTTTTTTTTGTCATTTTCAGCTTTTTATACCCCTCTCTAGAGTTCTCGTGTAAGTTATATATTCATTGCATTTCTTACTACTTATACACCAGTAATCATCTAATTAATCTGATACATAGAATCAGAGAATGGTTTGGGTCGGAGAGGGCCTTAAGATCATTCAGTTCCAACCACCCTGCCATGGGCAGGGACACCTCACACTGGACCATGTGACTCAAAGCTCTGTCCCTGTCCAACCTGGCCCTGAACACTGCCAGGGATGGAGCATTCACCACTTCTTTGGGCAACCTGTGCCAGTGCCTCACCACCCTCACAGTAAAG
>WYDI02020208.1:0-22382 GCA_009867235.2 Psittacus erithacus | reverse complement strand
CAGTCATCGGGATCTTCACCTGACTGCCATGATTTTTTAAATATGATGGACAATGGCTTAGCAACTTCATTTGCCACCTCCTTCCACTACTTCATGGAGTTTTAGTGGCCATAAGAACATTAAATAAACCAATTTCTCAGTATTTCCCAGCAAGATAGTTTCATTCTCTTTTGGTATATGTAAAAATTTCAATTACTGTAGCAAAAATATTGAATATCATTAAATACTAACAAAATGCAACACAGTAGTGCTCTGTATTTCACACATATATCAGTTTCAATAACTGAAAGTATATTTGAAAGTCTACAAATGTTGGAATGTTCTTCTCACACACCTCTGTATTGAAATGGCAATTTCAGCTAGTTAAATGGAAAATACTTTGAAAGCTGAAGCTTCTTACTTTATATGGTCTGTACTACTGTTGTGGGACAATGAAGACTTGTCAAATGCACTTGTCAATCAGCCTACATGGTAGGTCATAGGAGGTATCTCTCTGAGGACATATTCAAAACTCATGTGGACAGTGCCCTGGGCAATCTGTTCTAGCTGTGCAGCTGGACTAAATCTTTACAGGTCCCTTTCAACCTAAAAGATTCTGCATTCTGTGATCAGTATTTACAGGTGTACAACAGTAAGAAAAACCTTTGGAATAACATGGTGTAAAGAAGCATTCTCTGTGAGCTTGCATGTGGTATATGTCTTTAATTTCCAAGGCAAGTAGTAGTTTTGTCACTATTGTGATTTCTGTGCTAAAAATATGTGATTTATTCTACTTAGTGGAATAATTTTGGTCGCTGTTCTCTTGTTAAGACAATTTTACAGCAGGGCTACAGTCACAGGACAGTGAAGTAGTTAAGTTGCCCAATAACAGTGAGGCTTGCTGTAGGCATGGTGTGCTAGGCTTTTCCTCCATCTGTCCTAGGCTTTTCCTCCATCTGTCCTAGGGTTCCTCATCCTTTACCCTCCTGTCATGTACTGAGGCAAAACTGCTCAGTTTGTGAGTAGGTATGAGCAAAGTTTTTCTGCATCAGTGCCAGGAATTTGAAAGTACAGTTTTGGAAAAAATTATCCCATTGTGAAGGAAAGGAAGGAAATGAAGTCTATGAGAGAGTTTTTCATGTATCACTCAGCTTCTTGTTCTCCTTTGAAAAATGGTTCTCACTTTAAAAGTTTTATTTTGTACTGTAACTACTACAGTGTAGTGCAACAATCCTAGTACATACAGTAACTTGGCAGAACCATGTTAGAGTGTTTTGGAGGTTGCAGTATATATCACATTGGAGACTTTTAGCTCTGCCTGTGCAATATGGTCCTTAATGGGTAAGATACTTTCTGCAGTTGCTGATTACAAGGGAGGTATCTAAATACAGAACAGCTAACTGCTGTGTGGAACCCAATAATAAAGGTTTTGTAAATATTTTCCTTACAAAAGAAAAAAAAAGTCACTGAGACAATAAAAATTATCCAGAAGCAAATTTTCTGCCTGCCTGTAAATACCGTGCAACGTTTAACCCCTCCTAGACCCCACATTCTGCCAGACAACTGTTGTGACTCTGAAGATGGAGACCCCACTATGTGAAGCCAAACTAGTTACTGAGAGCATTTTGTACAGCAACAAGGCCTTAGACTGAATTAAGTACTCCTCTCTCCTGCAACCTACAGTCTTCGCTTTAAGCTTAATGATCATTGCATTTTGTCTGTTTTTGTTATTTGCCTTATAGTGGGAAGTGGTATGCCAGTTTAATCATATTACTTTCTTTTTTCTTTTTTCCTTTTTTCCAAGAAAGACTGATTTTCATGCTTTCTTAAATGTAATTACAAAAAGTTTATATATAGTATGCCAAACAGTAGCCAGTTGAGTCTTGAGGATTTAGAGATCTGCAAGGTTTTACCTTATGACTTACATTATGATTCAAGTAATTCAAAGTTATTTAAAGATTTATGTAACTAGTTCTGTGATTCATCCTTAGACTTCTGCAACACATCTCTTTTAAACATCTCATAATATTTCTAAATCAGTTGAGGTAGATTTAGCTGTATTTAACTCACTGTGAAGTCAATTAAAAATAAATTAAAATTAAAAAAAAAAAACAAACAACAAAACAACAAACGAAACCCAACAGAGATATTTCCTTTGTGTAGGAGACCAAGAAGCGAAACAGTCGCTTCTAGAATTGTGTTTGAAACTTTTCCTCTTCCCATATATTATCAAAGAAGAAAAAAACACACATAGAGGGTACCGTCTCTATCTTATAATGGCGTAGTAAATCCTCAGTGTTTGGGAATTTATTCATGTGCATGAGTTTTAGGAACTTTAAGAGTGGTTATCTCAGGAGATGTAGAGTTTTAATTCAAGTAAAGAGCTGCCATTTAGGAGGGGAACTCCAGAATATATTTGGAAGTTAAACCAATAGACGGAGTTGAAATTTTGCTATTTGATTTGACCTCAGGCAATATAGCTATTGTATGGACTCTTGCCTGTGGAAAGGCTCAATTATACTTGCATGTAGCACTACATGAAGCTACAGCTGGAATAGGAAGGAAACTTGGTATTAGCAATGGCAGTAGCTCATTTATTAATTTTTGGTAAAAAAAGCATTTGTCTTTTTGCATCCTTGATAGCCAAATAATGTACATTCAAATCACAGAATGATTGAGGTTGGAAGGGATCTTTGAAGGTCCAACCCCTATCTCAAACAGGATAGCCTGCAGCCAGTTGCCCAGGACCATGTTCAGATGGCTTTTTGAACGTCTTCAGGGATGAAGACTCCACAGCCTCTTTGGACTACATGAAGTTTGGTTTTTCTGTGTCTCTGCATGCTCAGTCTCTGTATTCTTTGGAGGTTACTCATCCATCTTCTGTATGCTTCCTTCTTGTGTTTGAGTTTTCCCAGGAGTTCATCCATGCAGGCCTCCTAGCATTTTGCCTCCTTTCTGCTCATCAGGATGGACTGGTGCTGAACTGTTTGGAAGACTTGATCCTTGAACACTTCCCAGCTTTCTTGGCACCTTTTCCTTCCAGGATCATATCACATGAGACTCTATGAAGGTCTCTGAAGAGGCCAAAGTCTGCTTTCCTGAAGTTCAGTGTTTTTGTCATCTTTCTCAGGATTCATTCCATGACCTCTGTTGTCAAGGCTGTCTTTGACCTTCACAGGCCCAGTGAGCTCTTCATTGCTGGTAAATATGAAGTCAAGCAGGACACCTCTTCTTATTTGCTCCTCTGTCACTTGATTTACAAGGTTGCCACTGCTTTCCAGAAACTTCCTGGACTTTTTGCTATGTAGATCCTCCAGAAGATAACATTAATTATGCACGGAGCAAGCAAGCTGACTCCAAGGAGTATTGTGAGCTTATTCTTTATCATATATAGTCCTAAGTATTCTCTGCTCTCAGTTACTCAATTTCCTTTTCCAATCAGCATGTAGCTTCACTAATCAACTTTAGTTTATTTATTATACTACATAATAGAAGAATATGGATGTGATCTCAAATTTCATTAAAAAAATAGATTTCTGTCTCTGCCTAGTTGTTAACATTCACGAGTACAGAAAAATAGCAGACAAATAATACTGATTCTTCTCCAAAACATCAGTATTGAGTAGAAACCTATTTCAAGTTTAAGATGCAGAGACATTTGCATCTAGATATGTCATGGCTTTGAGAAAAAATTTTTCTTCCAATGGTTCTTATTAAGTTAGTTTTAGTTGTTAATCATATGCTCTGCAAAGTCCAGAACACAAAAATTTTCAGTTTTGAAACTGTTCTGCATCTGACTTCCACAGAATATTCAATTCAGATCGTAAATAATAATGCCTTTTTTGTAAAATATTATGTCTGTTAAGAGTAGAATTGACCAAAGGAACCTTTTTGGAATCTAAAGAATCAAAATCTCTTGCTTCGAGATGCTGAGTTTTGTCAGAACTTCAGGAGGCAAAAAATCTCCTGACAGTGCTAAGAAGATTTTATTCACATGATTTTTGTTTTTTGGGGTTTTTTTGGTATATGATAGAAAATATCAAGTTAAGATTTCAAGTAAATTTTACCTCTGCAAGACGTAATTTCTCCTGTAAAGCTCAAAGGAAAATTTAGGTACACAATGTCAAAGCAAATTTTGTTTTTATGAAGATGTTCATAGAACTGACTGGGCAAATTGTCAGGGAATTGTTCTGTGCATATG
This sequence comes from Psittacus erithacus, assembly GCA_009867235.2. Lineage (NCBI taxonomy): Eukaryota > Metazoa > Chordata > Aves > Psittaciformes > Psittacidae > Psittacus > Psittacus erithacus. The sequence goes on along the minus strand of WYDI02020208.1, from coordinate 18,202 downwards.
TTACTGTGGAATGGTAATTAATATTTTCCACACTGAGATCAGGTTCAAACTGAGAAAGAAGTATGAAATCCTTTATGATGAAAATGAAGTATTAAGGAATTGTTGTGTTGTTCTCATTTGTGCTTAAAAAAACCCAAACAAACAACAATAAAAAAAAAAAACAAACAAAAAAACCCCAGTGCTAATGAACACTAAATGGCAACTCTGTCTGAAACTCACAAATGAGACTGAGTTTTACTGTTTTATTTAATAAACAGTGTAATCAATATAGGTTAAACTTTTTCATGCTACATGTATGTAAAACTTTGCTTACATGTTCAAACACCATATCTAATGTTTAACTTTGTTTTCCATATTCTTTTTCTTGCCTTTCTTTTTTTTAAGTTGTTGGAATTGTCTATTAATTCTGTAGGAAACTATTCATATTTCACTTTCTGCGTTATCGATAGTCTTCAACATTGCTTCCCTAATTTTGAAAACACTGAAGATGTGGATACACATTTTGCTCTTGTTTTTTAGTAAAATATTTGAGAATTGAGTTTTTTACCATGTTGGGTTTGCAATCATGAAATACTGAAGTTTGTGGAGATTTTGAAACTGAATCATGGGTGGCTTTTGCCACTGAATCACTAATGTTGCCAAGCAGAACAATCTGTATTTCAAGCTTTTGAAGAAAAGTGAAAAAAAGACAAAAGAGCAGCATGTGTACCACATTATTAAAATGTGAACTGGAATATATCATACCTGCTAAGCAGGCTTTGACAGTCTTCTTTCCAGTAATAGAACAAAGCTTCTCTTTTTTCTCTATATGATGTAAACTTTTTTTGATCCAGTTAATGAAGCACGATAGTAGTTCTGGAGGCCTCAAGAGGAAACATGTGTATGTGAATTTATAATCTAATGAATGTTAGAGCTTTCTGAAAGCAAATTATCACTTTGTAAATGGTAGTGCATATAATAGTACAGACTAGGTGCTCAGGACTTTGACAAAGTACCATATGTGCCTCAATATTTGTGTGTGCACAGGAGGGAGCAGGATTTAGGTTGCAGTGGCAGGTGCTGAGGTATTTGAAGAGTCCCAGAACAGTCAGATGATGTTCTGAACCATATGTGTAAACAAAGCACTTGAAGTGACAAAATTGAAGGAATACATTTGAAGGGAGGTGGAAAAATAGACCTGTTTTGTACTTTCCTTTAAACATTTTAAAAAAGTCTCCTGAAAGAATTGAGATCATGGGAACCTTTATTTGGAAAGAAGAAGGAAAAAAAAAAAAAGCCAAAAAATATCTTGCTAAATTTGGCTAAATAAACAGTTTGACATCTTTGTCACAGAACAGAGCTAACACTGCAAACTTTTCATCCACTTGTATTTGTATTTGTTCATACATACTGATCACTGATCAAGGAGGCAAATATTGGTATAATAGGATCACAGAGTGATCATAAAGACCTGAAATAAGGCAACTATGCTTCAGAACAGTCATCAGAGTCTTGAATGAGTCATGGGTACTTAAACTGAAAATTTTTGGAACAAAGAAATACATAAAAAATGACCTAACATGGGAAGCATCCAGTAGTTTTTAAATGGCATCATCCAGTCTTAATATTTGGATAACAAGCATCTATCAATATGTGCTGCCACAGGGTGTTTAACAACAGACAAAGACAACAGAAATTATTTTCTTTGCTCTGGTGATGTAGAGCTATCTCCCTCGACTCTCTTTAAAAGTGACAAGATTCACAAGACTTATAAGCCAGAGAAAACACATCCCAGATGAAACTTTGACAATAGTGAGTGCACATTCAGTTACCTAAGATAACTGTTAATGTTTGCCAGAGGTAGCGTAAATGCTTCATTATTATCTGAAGATTGTATTATGCAAGTCAGCATTTTTACCATTTGTCTCTCAGGTTTATCTCTCATGAGTTTTCCGAGCCAGATTTATATTACTTTATGTCATGTTTCTTAGATTTTTATTTTTTTTTTGGTAGGGGGAGGGAGTCATGTTCTTAGACTGTAAATGTATACTTTTCATTCTGTTGTACTTTAGAATTTCTTAGGAGCTGACACAGATATGGTACATAATAGTCACTCACTATTGAGAGCTTAGAAGAGTGTATTTTACTGGGAACAGGAACATTGACATACTTTTGTAGTATTTACAGTGACTGCCTTGTGGTCTCCAGATGGAATTTAAGTGTTTGTTATGACCCATGAAGTTCTAAATGGCCTATCAGGAGTTAAACCTTTCCTCATGCTGTTCTGCCACAGCTGCTACCAACTCATATATGAGACATGGTAGTTGGCAGGATGTAAGCAATGAAAGCTTTCTCTTTCATCCTGAGTTCAAAGCAGTCTGAAATTGGAAGATTTCTGGGAAGTCTACAACAGATATGTGCGATAAAGCTCTATGGTGAGCAGTAGAGGCAGAGGCAGGAGGAAGCAGGGTTCTGTCTGAAGTTTGTGGAAGCCACTGAATTCACTTTGGATCGTAAGTGTAGTTATTTTCTGGATATTTTATACTGACAAGTAACAATACATGATGTAGCTGTGTCTCAACAACAGAACTTTGCTAGTTGGTAACTGTAAATGCATCAAACTACTGTTCTTCCAGTGTATTGCCATTTCTAGCCTTGCTTAAATTACCAAAATGTGGTAGCAAACAATGTACCAAATCTACAGATCATTAATAAAATAGTTTTTAACAATTCTTTGCAAAGAATAATTTAATCTAAATTATATTTGTCTAAAGTATTAGTGTTTTCACTTAATGGCCTTGATCTTTTCTCAATTTCTTTATATGCTGTCTATAGAGATAGGATAACTTACAAAATGAGCATTAGTCAGTATTATGGAATAACAATTATCTCACAGTGAAGTTCACAGCTCTCAGAAGTGCAGCTGTTTGAAGTTAGATTTTCTCACCGATGAGAATACAGTTCTTAGAAGACTGTAACTGTGTTCTGGGTTCAGCAGTAGCAGTCATTTTTCTCCTTCTTAGTAGGTGGTGCAGTGCTGTGTTTTTGACTTTCGGCCTAGGAACAGCGCTGGTAACACCAATATTTCTCGCTGCATTTCCCCTGGCAGCCACCTGCAGAGCCCCATGAGCCCAAGCCCCAGGAGGATGCAGGAGGCCATGCAGCACTTCCCAGCAGGGCAGAGGAGAAAGATCTGAACTCAGGAAAAGAGAAGCTGGTGGTGACAAAGCCGGCAAGCACAGCAGCTACACCAGCCCCACTGACAAGTACAGCAGCGTCATTTGAGAGTTCTGAAGGTTTTCAATGGCCTTTGGGTACCCTTGAGACCTGCCTGCTGATTGTGATGGGGGTCTGTTGGTGCACATACAGAGTGTGTTCTACCCACGACCATCTCGTCTGATCTAGAGAGTTAAGGGAGTCGTATTTGGGTCAGACAATGATATAGGAGGACCAAGAGATTTTCCCCCAGGCTGAACAGCCATGAGTGGCAGGGTGTGTGGGACAGTATGGGCAAGTTTCTAGTCCACTGGGCCCCTCCAGTGCTTTTGAAGTGTCAGAGATGGAAGGCAGCTGTATGGAGTCGCAAACGACAAGTTGCGGAAACTGCTGAAGGGGTGGGTGAATTATTTTGAGCCTGGTGGGCCCATGGTACCTCAGGCCATCAGGGCAGAGATGCAACATACAGATGGACTCATGATCAAGGGGTGGACTTAGCAATGGACGCTATTGTCCAGGTTACTCACGAGTGTGAACACTGCACACAGCCTCTCCTGCTCTGAAAGGCTGTTACAAGAGATGGAGCCTGACATTATGGACTGGATGGACTCAGCAGCTTTATAGGGATTGGTCCATACACTAAGGAATGATCTCTCTCTCTCTCTCTCTCTCTCTCTGTGGATATATATATATGTATATATATCATGTAAAAGTGATGGTATATTGAAAATGTGGGATTTGAGCATGATGTGAATGATATGGAATAAAGGGTGGATACTGTCCTGTCAGCAGTAGCAGCCAGTTTTTATCTTCTTAGTAGCTGGTGCAGTGCTGTGTTTTTCACTTTTGGCCCGGGAACAACACTGATAACACCAATGTTTCTAGCTGCTGCTTAGTAGTGTTCAATCTGACCAAGGACTTTCAGAGTCTCATGCTCTGCCAGGGAGGAGCAGAAGCCAGGAGGAAGCAGAGACAGGACACCTGACCCAAACTAACCAATGAGGTATTCCATACCACAGCACGTCATGCCCAGTGTATAAACTGGTGGCAGTTACCCAGAAGGGTGAGATCACTGCTCGATTAGGCTGGGTACTGATTGGCAGGTGGTGAGCAGTTGTATTCTCTTCCTTTGTTATTTCCCTTATCATTATTATTATTCTTATTGGTGGTAGCAGCAGTGATTTGTGTTATACCTTAGTTACTGAACTGCTCTTATCTCAACCTGTGGGAGTTACATTCTTTTGATTCTCCTCCCCATCCCTCTGGGAGAGGCGGAAGAAAGGGAAGGTGGGGGAGCGAGAGAGATACTGCTTGGCTGACTGGACTTGAACCATGACAAACTGATTAAACCTTGTCTGGTTTAAGCCAACAAGAACAAATTTGCGGTTGGTACCTTATTTTACAATGCATATATTTCATTCCATTTGAAGAACTGGGGAAAATGTAGTTTCTCTATTCATGCCCAAACAAATCCATATTAAAATCTGCTCACACAATGCAAGCTGAGGAGGAAATGAGCTGGGCTGCCTAGCAGTGTTAGAGAGAAGCTATCAGACATATTTCCATATTATACAGATTATATGAGCAAAGCATGTTTTGCATTTTTGCCTCAGAAATAGAAGACATCTTATTTCACAGTTTATTAATTTTAAAAGAATGTAGATCACCAGAGTAGGATGCCAACAGAAAGGGATAGAATTCAATAAGCCTAAGTCATTCAGTAAGCATATACACATATATATACATCCATATATATTTTTTTCACATATTATATGAAAACCAGAAATAAAAACTACCTAGCAATTTTCCCCCTCTTTCAGGACAATAGATACCCTGAAAATAAGATGGATATGGATATTTCCTATATCCATCTTAGCTGGCAAAATGCGGTTTCTTCTGTACAAGAGCAAGAAAGAAAGCCCTAGAATTAGATTTCATACAAGTAATATATGTGGTTTCATAATGCAGCATTGGATAATCTAAACAGAAATAATATTTGGCGTTTCATGTACAGACATGTCTGTACAGACACATACAGAAAATAATAAATAATAATAAAAGTAGCTTTTACAATTCACTGTAAAGAATAACTTAATTACATTTGTCAAAAGTATTAGTGTTTTCACATAATGTTCTTGATCTTTTCTTATTTGCTATATGTAACACTCTATATATTACTGTTTTTTATCTATCTATCTATCTGTATATATATAAATACTATCCTCATATACCTAAGTGTATGGTTGGTCTCTGGGTAGGCTTAGTGAAAGGAGAAACCCTCAACAGGTCAGTGCAAATTTTTGGAAATATCAAATTCACAGCATTCTGAAATGAATGAATTTTGACATGTTAATCAAATTTACGATACCACTTCTTAAAAAAAAAAAAAAATCTGATTGTATCATCTTTTCATGGGTTACAGTAAACCTTATTTAATTTTCTTTAGAAACTGGTTATTTTTGCACTATTTTTAAGTAAATAAACTTGCCAAAAATATGACAATGGAGAATTATATTAATAAGTCCTACATGACTATTTAATCATAAGTGGCATTGTATCTGTTCAAGACTAGTTTGCTTTCAAAAGCTGAAAAATTCAAAGAGAAGATGAAAAAGTGATTTTAAGATTTTGTTGCAAAAAGTAAAAATAACTTTTTATAGTTATAGTTTGAAACAAAAATAACATAATATTGCTTGAGGGCATTATATTCAAGGGTTGGCTAGTGCAGCAAAATAAAGGTATTATCCTGGAGCTTTATTGTCTATGTATTACAAGATTGCATTTCTCAGTGGGTATATTTAAAATACAAAATTTCTCAACTTTTTCTTCAGATTTTGGCAAATTTCTGCTTAGAACTGTCATACATGAATTTGATGGCCATACATTTTAGCTAAGTGAAAGACTATGCTTCAAAGCCTGATAGTACTAAGCTAACACCCTTTCTTTCGGGTATGCAGGAATCAGACAGTTTTCAAGAGAAATGCAGAGGCTGGCAGAGAATAACCAAGTATTGTTAACAATCGCCAGTATGAAAGGCGTCTTTGTAGTTCAGGACCTCTTACAAACATAGTCCTCTATGTCTTGCTCACATTGCAGCATATGCGTTTCATATTTGCAGACTGTCGACGCTGGAAAATGCTGTTGTTCCTCCTACAGCAGAGTAGAAGGTGCTCCTCATTGTCTCACACTGGGTATAAAGACTAGCTCCAGCCTGGGCACGGCTTATCGCTAGGTGGGGGTATTGCTTACACTACTCTGCCTTTTTCAGGTTGCCGGAAGTGTCTTTTGGCTCTGTACCGCGATGTGCTAAATAACCAAATGGCACGGGGCCCAGTCCCAATCGTCTACCTGCCTTTAAGTCTGATGCAATTAAACCTTTGTGAATAGTTCAGGACTGACCCTTTTGTTAGCAAAATGCATACTGATAGAATGAAAAATGTATTAGGTTAAAAGCGCTTTATTTAGTAATGGTCCAGCTGCTATTACATTCTGTTTTGGTATCTGCATTGTCCTGATTTTCCCCCACCCCAGTGTGCTACAGTCAGCTACCTGCGAAATACCTGCATCTTCGTGGCGGGTGACATCTTATGTATTTATTCCTCACAGCCGTAAATCTTCCCTCACAATAAAGAACCTTCTTTGCCATCTACAACCGCTTCCATGTTATTGTTCTTGAAATTAGTTTCACTCCCTGCTTTGTCTGAACAACACTTAACAAACAGAAGCAAATTAAACAAAATACAATATTGATTATGTCACACCAGAATTTTTCAGAAAAATACCCATTTCCTCATTAAAATTTTCAGTAGTTTTTCCTGAAGCTCATTCTCTATCGTGCACAAGACAGCATATATGCAGCTGTAACACATCTGTAAACGTTCAAGTCCTTCATCTGTGCTCCATTCACCATAGATATAATTGCTTGTCATCTTTAGAATCTGGAATACAGAATCTACATAGCTTAAGCTACATTACTTTATTTGCTTAGCTCTGCAAATCGCTGGCTCTGTCTTCACTCTATTAGCCAGAGCAGTAGTTAAAGTACAAATTTATACCTTAATATTTGACTCAAGATTAGAAAACAGTCTCTGTCATTCCTTGCTGAAAATGACAATATAAGCAAAATTTTTCTTGTAAGATAAATGGTATCATTTGAAAGTATAATAAATCATGACTACACTAGCCAAATAAACTCATATAAGAATTTGGAAAACAGTTATGGCTATGAAAGAAAAAGGGAATTAATACATGAGTACAACTTAAAATTTATTCCTTCCCAATATTCTGAATATTGCTTAGGCCATTTTCAGTTGTTTGTAGAAGTGATTTTACATAGTTTTCAAAACAAGGAAACTAGTGGATAGATGTCTTTCTTTTACTTTAGAAAAACTGGGACGGATTTTTGAGAAAGCTCTGCATCACTTTAAACTTGGTGGCTATTACTGATCTGTACTTGTGTCCACTGTCTTAAGGTTCTTTACTATATTTGGTTCATGAATTTTGGATCTCACTTTTCAGTTTAGGAGGGCAATAATTTTAGATATCACTAGTGATATTCACAAGCCCACTTAAGTCTGGTTCCAAAGAAACTGGAGTAAAAGATGAATAGAATATAAAACTAAAGCTATAGATTTTGAACTCTTAATTCACAGCTGGCATTTAAAGAAAGCTAGAATAGCTTTTGATATATGTGCTATGTCTCTGCAAAGACACACTGAATTTTTTCCTGTATTGAAGAACGTTGTCGTGTTGTAAACCAAATGCCACTTCCATCTCTCTGTGCATTAAAGCTTCCTTAAAATGGTAGGCACAATAAGTTAAATAACATTATTGTTGTATAATATATATAGCATATATATAATTATATAACATATAATAACATATAATCAGTAATAATTACTGATGCCCTACACTTCTCCTGTGTCTTTCTAACACAGTTAATTTCAAAACATTCAAAAGATTCTGAATCACCCTCTGCAAATGTAGGGTGAGCTGTACACCTGAAAATGCTTTTTAATCAAATGATTGTATAAAGGTAGTGCTTTGTCTTCCTTACTGATTTTCATTTAATTTCATCTTTACAAACAAGTAAAAACTTGTTTATAGTTTGTGGTTGCATGAGGGACAGTTAGCTGTCTTTCTGAGAACAGTAATCTGTTGCCTTGTACAGAATCAGAAGAGAACATCTTGGTGACTAGAGTAGCTCAGGAGTTGGCAATAGTAAACACCTTGTTTTCCATTTTATAGCTTACCTTCCCTGGGAAAGTTATTGATATTATCTGTCAAAGGTGAAATATTAACAGAAGTCATCATTATGGGGTCAAATAAAAGGTTTTATTAATGATTAAACAAAGATTGACAATTATTCAATGGTTGAGTGTTAAATAATAACTGAATGGTGGCTTAACAATGATTTAACAATAAAAGTGATAAATTGGTAGCAGTCACTCTGCTTATTACACTTCAAATAAGTAAGCTGCAGCTAGATAGATGAATGTGATTAGTACACAATGTACTTTTAGTCCCAATGTAAACTGTTGCATCCCTCATTATAGGTTTCAGGTGGTGGTGGTTAAGGGGTCTCAGCCTCAAGGATCAACCTTGAGAGGCATTGCTATTCAGAGGGATTGCTGCCATGCAGCCAGTTGCTGTACAGGACGGCTCAATGGGCTCATGAGGGACTGCAAATGTCTGTTGTAGAAAGTGAAAGACTTTTAGTCAAGCCCTCCCTGTATTTTTGTGCAGTTTTAGTTTTGTCTAGTCACAGTTCAGGCCCTTACAATTAGCTCCTGATAAGACATGGCCTAGATTCCTAAATTTTCTGACCACAAAACAGTGAAAGAACAGTGAAAAGCAGGTAATGATTAATTGCTATATTGCTCTGTATTGGTGCAGGACCATTGGTTTTGTGCTGTTAAGGTGGAACAGTTTTTAAGTGGAAGTCCCTTTTTGAAAGTTAAAGCTGGTAAGTAGTACTGTTGCAAAGACCAAATGAGGGGATTCTCTGCTATTGAAGAAAGTAAAGCAGCTGAGTATGAAAATGCTTTTGTTACTCTTTCTCACTCAATTATATGAAAGATGGAAAAAAACCTGCAGGGTATATTTGCAAAAGCATAAAAAACCCTTATATAAATCTAGGTTTGTACTTAATGGACTCTGTGAGTTAGTCTGCTCAAAACATGTACTATGAAAAGTCTGTCACTCTGGACAGTCAAACCCTCCTTTTTTTGGGGCATGACCTCAACAGTGAAAGCTGGTAATTTCACAAGACTGCATTCTGAGTTTTTCTGATAGTTTTTCTTTTTTTTCTAGTCTCTTTTTAACTAACAGACTTAAACACAATTTCAGCTTTCATTTTAACAGCTGAATTTCCTCTGAGAGCCTTTCATTGAAATCCTAGATTCAGTCCACAAGCAGAATAGTGTTCTGTCTATGTCTTTAAGGAAGAAAATAGTAATTATTCCAATTTATGGAACAGAAAAGGACAATTTCAATTTGTCCACCTTTTACTTTTTTTTTAGGACAGCTCAAAATGGACATATCATGGACAGCTCATTTTCTATCACCGGAATTTCAGTCACGTTACCATTTGACCAAAGTGGTCAACATAAAAATTTGGGTTGAGAAGCAGATTGTTTCAAGAGTTTGAGGATAGACTGAAACAAAAGGAATTTCTCTAAAATATTGTACCATATACTATTTAATTTCTCCAGTGTTATCCTTTTCAGTTCACTTATATGAAAATAATTGATGGAACTACATGTGTACTGGAGTTCAAAAGTAAAATTGTATAAAAAACAGTAATAGTATCTAATTTTAAGCCATTATTTAAGTTACTTATAATATTAAGGTATTATGAATGAAGTTTTCAGAACCTGTGATGTAAACAGTGAAACTATAATATTCATACAATATATTTATTTTCACAAGAAGAATATAGTGCTAACTAAAATATTTTGATGTAAAAATATTGTTAGAGAAAAGTAGAGTTTGATCTAAATACAAATAATTTCTGGGATCCATTCTATTTCAGCCAGTCTTGAAATTAATAAATTCAGTATCTGTGCTTTGTTGTTAACAGTTTGTCTAAATTGAAATCAAAACAATGCATTCATTCCCAATCAGTGTTTTTGTGTGTTCATTATTTCCATTTGTAGACAACAAACTATTTCTGTGATTTGAAATGTGAGGTTGAATCTCATGACTTAAGGAAAAAGAGAAGACTCATGGAGCTCTCCAAGAAATATGAATTAGCTTTCATCTGCAGATGAAGTCAGAGAAGCTAAAAATAGGAAGCTGAATTGGGGTCAAAGAAAAAGTCTTTCAGTTGCTTACAGAGTTTCAGTATTACAGAACAGTCAGAATTACTGCATTTTTGCAACTGATATTTCCAAAGAATAAAAGGAAAATTAAGTAGTCAGATATCGTGTACATTGTGATCTTCTGAGACTCTATGTTTTGCTGAGCTGAGAACCATAATAAAGGTCAAGATATGCGACTGTAAGTGGACATAGGTTTGTGTATTCAAACTCATAAAGAGTGTCCACAATGAACTTTAAATTGAAGGCTAGATTTATAGATGTGCTGAAGGGACTGTAGAAACAAGAACATTTTCAGTATTTCTCATAAGTTTAAAGCTGCTAATATGCATTATGCATTATTATAGCCTTCAGCTATTTTCTCTAACAAATTATTAGGTAGTTTGCCTCATGCACAAGCTTTGAAGTCTGAAGTTATCATACAAGAAGCTAGATTAGCTAAATAATTTAACTATTAAATATTAACATTTTCTTTCCAAATGTGTCTGGACTGTAGGTGAAAACAGTATTTTTTAATTAGGCTAGAAAACCCAATAGGCTTTTTATATTTATATTTTTTGGCTTATTTATCTTTATATGGCTTACCTTTTTTAGGTTGCTGCCTTTAGATAGATGTTTTATTTACCATGCCTTATTTGCCTTTTTTATGAAAACTGGTGCCACAGTATTTTCATGGATTTGACTACTGTGGTGTAATTCATTAAATATTGATTCTTTCATTGGTATCCCAGCAAGAAGTGAGGGGAAGAAACATCCAGTGCGCAGAATTAAGTTATGGCTCTTTATTTCTTTGATAGATGTTTTTCATTGTGCAATTGAAGCAATTCCAGAAATAAGCTAATTTTTAGAGTTAGCAGGAATGTTTATCCTTTCCAAAGACAGCATATTGTGGCCTTACCTGAAAACATACTATAATCAATCCTTTTCATACAAGATTCAGTGTTGCAGTGTGCTATGTTCTGCAGCATATCTTAAAATTTTTCCTGAGCTAGCTCTGTTGGTGTGTGACTGAAAATCCTGTAAGGTAACCTTTTTATATTATCTGTGTAAAACCAAAAAAATCACATAGTTGATCAATTGATCAAAGTGGCAGCATATTGGGAATTCAGCGCATTAGTATGAAAAGCTCAAGTGCTCCATGTAAAGTACAAATGAGCTGCTTTATTTTGTTAATGCTCTTTTTTATTACATGTATAAAATTCACTCTTATAATCCAGTTTTCTAATAATATGAAGCCATATAAACTTGCAAGTCATTGTGTAATGGTAAGCTAGCCAAAAATACCTTTGAGTATAATTAATCCATCCAGAGAAAGTAGTGTTGCTATAAACACCTTGTATGTCTGTATTTCTCGATTTTATCTGTTTGATACTGCGTGAAGACTGCTAGGCACTTCAGTATTTTGACTTAACAACAGAAGGCATATAGAGGAAATGGCATCTCAATTGCAATTTTAACCTTGGCATTATTGGAATGCAGTAGGAATATTGCCAAGCTCTATAAAATATTTGTTAGAAGGGGAAAGATAAATTTGATCAATGAAATTTTCATGCATATTTACACATGACAATAGATGGATATGCATTTATTATATCCAAAAAAAAAGTTTTAAAAAAATTTTCGTAAACCATGCAATACTAATTAGCAATTCTCAAGATAAACCTGAAATACCTGTGATTTGAGGGCAGAAGGAGTGCAAGAAATAAAATCTGCTTTGTCTAATGTAAAAGCAAGATTTGATTTCTAACAAAGTCGTTTTTCTTTTACTAGTCTAAGGATAGAAATAAAGATAATCAAAACTGACATAAAATACTAAATTAGAGAAGAAGCAAAAATTTTTTGTTTGCCACAAAATTTTTGTTTGCCACAAAAAATTGAGCAGGAAAATATTTGAACTGTAAACCATTTTGACAAACTACTTCCACATTCCCACATTCAGTTTCATTGTTCCAGGTACACTTCATCTGTCTACAGAAAGTTTCAGTACGTTACAGTTAACTTGATGACCAGTTTTGAAAGTTCTGTTTTCTGTCAGGACTAGGTTAAGTAAATTTGAAATATTTTTATGTTGGCATACCAAATTAATCAGACTGTTTATCTAGAGGTAAATAGATAAATATAAAACTAAATATTTTTTAGAGAGGTATGGATAAAATAAATCTGTTTCATTTTGTCTTAACTAGAGTAAGCATTTATACAGACTTACAGAATCTGTTTAAAGAGCTAGAATATTTTTTACTGCCAATCACCAAAACTACCAAGCAACCCTATAAGCAAAAGCATCACTGTATCTCCAGCAGCTTCTGTACTGTACCTTATATTGCTGATGCAAACAGTCTTGACTCTGTTGACAATCAAACTAGATGGAGGCTAAGTAGGGACCAATTAATACCTATTAACTTTGCTAGGTAAGTCTCCAGTCAATAGTACTATTAATAATGTAGTAAATCAGCGGCCTATGTATGCAGAAATCAAGTATAAATAACTTTTTCTTATTAAAATCAGAACAGTTTGTCTGCAGCATGGACTGAAACAGCATGAATTGCAATTGGATACAGAAACCTGTCCTCTGAGGAGATATTCAATATGCCTTTTTTAAATGTAGATGTTCATTTTTGAGAAGGGTATAACTATGTAGTAACACAGTAATCTAGTGGCTGTACAAATCACTTTCATTAGCTTTATATCAGTCTAAATACTACTTTAATTTTGTTTTAACAATATAATCCTTTTCTTTAATACCAGTCATAAAACAGCACTAGCTAATAACACAAACATTTTACGTTAACAAAAAATACCCTGTCTTTATTATTTGTCAGCAATAAATGAGACCATCATAATGTTCTGTAACTTCTGTATTTTAACTTGCAAATGATTGACTTCTATCAAGCCATTCTCCTAGGCTACAATTTTCTTGGTCTGTGTTTCAAAGGAGCTAAAACAAGGCAGGGACAACAGCAAATCACAATGTGAAGACAGAACAAAACCTACATGGCGTGAGTAAAGGAGGAATTACTCATATTCTTTATTAAAAAAAAAAAAAGAATTCTTACTGCTCTGGCAATTCAGAATTCCTTTTGTGGCTATCTGTAAAAGCAGAAACCATCAGTATGGAGAAAGGGGCTCAGTGTTGTAAAATGCATATAAGACCACTTTAAAGAAACTCTTCCCTATGTATTATATATACAGTGTCTGGAATTAATCCAATTTACTTAAAAAATCTATTAAATAAAATAATTGCATTAGCAGAATCATCTCTAAATAAACCAAGCACAAAAAAATAGCCTTGATATCACAGATTTCATTCTGCATGGGAATTGTTTTTGGAGGGTGATCTGGAAGACTGAAGAATTACTTGCCTTCAAATGACACAAAATCAAAAAAGGGAGACTAGTTTCATTTCTTTCACAGCAAATGAGAAAGGGCACTTAAACAAATGAAAGATGAAGACTACCATAAGTGAAAGCACCTATGAATAGTTTCATAAATACGATTGCTTCTAACAGTAGCTAGAAATGAAGTCCAGAGAAATAACTTTCTGCTGTTATTCAGAAGATCTTACTTTCTTTTTAAAAAGCTATACCTTTTTCTGAATATGTGTAGACAAACCACTTTGTGTCAATTCCACAAGGTGAATTTGTTCAATTTCTTATCCCAAATTTTTAATATTATTCAGAGCACAAAGACTGGTTGTTATTCATGCATAAGAATTAGCCAGACAAATTGATATCTGAGAAAGACCAACTCAAAAATATTTAACTGAGTAATTAGGACATTATCTTGAGAACTGAGAGACATTTTCAGTCAGTTTCCTTTAGGGATAGCTGGAATTTATAGCACAGTTGTTCTTCAGTCCTGGATGGAGGACAGGTAGGGCATCACTGTCACCCTGCCTGACTTTGGGCTTTGTAAGTAAGCTGTCCAGATATTCCAAATGTATTTCAGGTGATCTGAGATTATTCGATTGCTTTGCAGGAGTTTGGGAAAATGACACATTTTGATTTCTGATACAGTTTAGGCACCATCAGTCCCCAGCACCATCAGAAAGTAGGCTGATATGGTGGCCAGATGGAAACATTTAAGTGAATGTTAGTGGGTGAAAATACAAATGTGTGGGAAAGTTGTGGCCTTCAAAGAGAAAAAAGTAGCAGTACCTTGGTTTTGAGTACATAGAATTGAAATATAGGCCCTCAGCTCTATTTGTGGATATAGCCAAATTTTCTTTCTCTATCCCTATTTGTAAGTATCTGTATGTCATATTATATGATATCTCTATGAAGAAGACGGATTAATACTTGGAAGAATTTAGTTGGTCATGTGCCAAGGACATGTAGAAAGGCTCATAAATAGATTGAACATTAGCATATAAGCAGCATATTTGTTGTGCTGATGATTGCATTTGTTTTGGTTTACAAAGCTGTACAAATGCTTCCTTGAGACAAGGGCAGCGGGACTAGTGGGGAGACACCATGGTGCAGGCATGGACAAGGGCAGGCCACAGTGTCATCTTGAGGCAGGTCCAGCCCAGCAATGTGGCATCTTCCCAAGGATGAGGATGGGCAAGCCAGCAAGCCCGGGTGAGGATCATGAACATTTTTGAATAGTCTTGTTAGCTTCACTGAGCAGCCATACATTTTCTTATAGTGGATGCATCAGGAATGACCTTAGCACTGCATGCACCAGCCATCTTACACTATGCAAATATAAACAGAGACAGAGGTATAGAATTTTGTAGACCAGAAGAGAAAAACTACATTCTATCTTTGTGCTGAATTGTCTTATATGTTTAGAAGAAAAATTATTGCTCTTAGGGTGGCTATTGCCACCTACAGCCAGCAAAAAGCAAATAATGAGCTAAAAACATTTCTTCTGAACAGATATTTGGATAAGGTATCTCAGTTAATGTATGTGTGTTGGCACAAAATTAATGGTTTTGTAGCTGGAAACTCCATATACTGAGAAATAAATGTTGAATCACCCAAGAAAGCAAAACGGAGTTTCATTTCTTAGTAAATCAGTTAGGCAAGGAGGCAAACTGGAAAGGTTCTCTTGAATGCTAAAATGCAGACTCATAGTAATAATAAACTGAACAACCAGATCTCAATTTTGAGACCACACTGCAAAGTTACCATAATGCATAGGCATGACATAATTATTTTTCCTCTTTGTCCAGTGGGGTGAATGGTTTTCTTCACATTCTCTACATTTTTCCAGTTCAGCAATTGCAATGCTTCAAATAGCATTTGGATGTATGTATCTTGTTTAATAATCTAATGCATTTACTTGTTGATTTAGAAGTTTTGCTTGTCCATATAACTTGCTGAGGAAGTTTTAAGAGATTAATCAGTGAAGACTGATTTAGGCTAATGGCTCTACCTCCTGTGGCCAGCATATGAGGTTATTTATGAGATGAGAGAGAAAAGAAAAAGCTATCATTTTGCACTAAAAGAGATAACAGAGACTGGATAACTACATGACAGAACTGGGCTGTATTGTTGAAATACAGTAAAAGCATAAATGAAAATCAGAGTACTTAGTGTAGGAAGAAAATTACATACATTTCTAAAAGTGCAGCACATTCCTTTTTGAGGTTTAGAGGGAATTTTACCAAAGTGTTTACCAGCTGGCAAAATCTAGAATTTTATCCAGAATCTAGAAAACACGGAGGTCACTGGTGCCACAGGAGCAGGGTGTTTCTTTGATGTATATGGAACTTTAAAGGTGATGTTAAAAGATCTATGGAATACAAAGTGCCATGGAGGGAACAAAAATAATATATCCACTTGCTTTCTCTGTGAATTAGTGTACTCAGACTAAGTGGCAAGTTCTGAAAACCATCGCTTCGAATAAACTAATGGTAGAAATAACATGCAGTAATGAATGTAACACATGCCACACAAAATTTTATGTCTACACAAGTATGTATACACGCATGTGTGCATATATTTGACATGGTGCACCTGCATGGCTACTCAGATAAAATTGCATTAGGTATAATCTGTTGCTCTTGCAACAGATTCTGGCCTGTTCTAATCCTTAGAATTCATTCAGTTTTCCTTTTGGTATTCTGTTATGTGAATTTTTATTGTCTTGCTCAATGTTGTTTTTTTTCTGGAACCAAAACATAAAATCAGCTTTGTGGCAGTCCACTTGTAACCCTCACCCATCTGTTCACAAATGTTTTCAATCTGGGACCATTGGTATTCTGAGTCCATGCTGTGAGTAGACTTAATCAGACTTTGTCACACGAAGTATCCTGAATTGTTGGGTATTTAGTCGTTGGTCCTTTCAGAATTTTCTGCTACGAAGCCACTCTTATATTTCTCTAGTTCTCAGGTCTCACCAGCTAATATAGTCTTTAGGAAACTGCTACATTTTCCATGCTATTTAAAATGTATTTTATAAAGGATGATGAAACATTGCAATTACTAATAGCTTTTCTCTTGCATTCAGGACAGTGGACTATAAAGAGGACTGAAAGACCCATTTCACATGGAATGATCCAAAGTTATGTAAACATTCACGGCATCACACAGAATTTCACAGAATCACATAATGACAAGATCACAAAATGCTTGAGTTTGGAAGGGAGATTATCTGGTCCAGACCTCATGTTTGCATAGGGACACAAGTTGCCCAAGACTGTGAATATCTCTAAGGATGTAGACTCCACAATCCCACTGGGCAACCTGTACCACTGCTTGGTCAGCCTTATTGTGCAAAAGTGTTTCCTGATGTTCAGCTGGAACTTCCTGTGGCTCCATCTTTTTTACACTCTCGCTTCAGGTAAAGACATTAAGGTGAATATATAAATATCAAAATCTCCTTGAGACTTCTCTTCTCCAGGCTGACCTTAGAGCTGAAAGTCTCAGTTCTCTCAGCCTTTCTTTATATGAGAGATGGTCCAGTCCTTCCATTGTCTTAGCAGCTCTTCACTGGACTCTATCCCGTACATCCATGTCTCCCTCATATTGGGAAGACCAGACTGGACATAGTACTGTAGGTATGACCTTGCCAGTATGAACTAGAGGGGAAGGATCACCTCTATTGTCCTGCTGGAAATAACGTTGCCTAATGCAGCCCAATATACTATTCACCTTCTTAGCAGCCAAGGTACATTGTAGGCTTCCATTCAGCTTCATGTCCCCCAGGACTCAGAACATTTTCTATAAAAGCTGCTTTCCAGCTGGGTAAGCCCCCAGCATGTATCAATGTATGAGATTGTTTCTCCTAAGACTTTGCACTTTCCTTATTGAACTTCATAAGGTCCATAAGCTTGCCTTTGGGCCGCTGATCACCATTCTCAGTGCCCAGTCATTCAGCCAGTTTTCAGTCCACCTCACTGTCTCATGGGCTCCCTCTCTGTATTGGCTGCTCATCCATCCCATACATCAGCAACTTCTTAATGAGAATCTTTTGGAGACAGTGCTGCAGGTCTTACTGAAGCCCAGGTGTTTTCTGAAAACTTATGAAGCACTATAAGAATACACACCAGATATTATTTATTATTTTAATGTAACTTCTTGTCGTGGTTTAAGCTTAGTCGTAAATTAGAAAAGCATGTAGCCTGCTCGTCCGTCCCCCCGCCACAACCTGTCCTCCCCCCCTCCTCTCCCCACTCCCGGAGGGATGGGGAGGAGAATCGAAAGAATGTAACTCCCACGGGCTGAGATAAGAACAGTCCAGTA
>WYDI02020206.1:0-28940 GCA_009867235.2 Psittacus erithacus | reverse complement strand
GATTACAAGTGAAATCTGCAAATGGCAAAAAACATGCTTAAACAACAGGAGAATTTATGTAGCAATTGCTCTGTAATTGCATATCAAGTATTTTAATGCTAACTAGCTACTTAAATGTTTCAAAATTAGGTTCATAATTAAATTATAAGCGAAGATGAAATGGTGGTTATTCTCAGAAATTTGTATGTTTTATTTTCAGAGTTCTAGAGTTTCTTTTTCTATGTGATTCATCTTGGCAAGGGTGACCATGCTTCATGTTTTGTACCTCTTCTATTGATTTAGTGTAATTTAGCTTTTATATAAAATAGTATACATTTCTATGAATGTATGAGTCATGAATACGGATGGTTTTAGCCACATCTCATTTGCAAACAAAAAACAAGGATGGAGAAAAAAAGCCATGCCCTTTACAAGTGCTAGAGGTCAATGACCTTTGATTAGGGAAAATCAGGTTCAGATATTCCATAGCCGTAAAGTAACATGGTTGTTAGAGCTGTGTAGCCTGGCAATGGTAAGCCTCTACCTGTTTAGCCCTAAATGAAATATTAGCTGCTGGTCTCAGTGCAGCAGTTCCAGAAATACAACCGTTTTGTGTGGAGTAGATAGGTGGACAAAGTCGCTGCCCTTAGAGCTGGGAAAATGCTGGGTTTGATATTGAGCATGATGCTAAGCCTCTGAAGAGGACCCCGGAGAGGGGAAAGTCAGCATGTCTGGTACCTGCTTTTATGCAGAGCAAAAACCCAGCTGACTGTGAATCAGCATCACAAGGAAAAAGCCTTTCCTTCCTTGCCATCTGATGAAAAACCCCAGACAGTGTCTAGATCTGACCTATGCTGCCCAGCTTTTAAAGAAATAGCTGTTTTGTAACAAGCCATTTTTAAAGTGGTGACTCACAAGGTGCTTCTGCTTGCTGGGTTTGGCTTTTTAGTGACAACTGAAAAGACAGAGGAAAATGATCACTTTGTATTGAGCCATAAGAGACTTCCTGCAAGGTTGTAGTGTTTTGCCCATTTGTCTGAACTGGCGAAACTCTTCCACCTCACTTTTCCCTGTCTCCTTCCAACAGTGCTTGGTTTGGGTCATTCATTGCTGAACTTCAAAGAAAATTCCCACTGAAAGTAGGAGCCTTCATCCCTTCCATTATTTGGCACTGGGGCACCAGCCTGCATTCCTCTTTATGCCATGTAGGACACCAGCATCTGCAACATAGTCCATGTGTAGAGCAGATCCACATCCAGTAGCCCTGAGCTTATCCCTAATCCTCTCTGTTTCTCAGTGCTGACAAGTTTATAGAAGTTATTTAGTGTATTTTTCAAGCATGGGCTGTGCAGTATGTGCAGTCATATGTCATATTATACGCCAGCACTTGATAGAAAGCTGAAATACAGGAGATGTATAATCTGCTATACAAAGGCTTGTTTCCTTCTATCTTTTCCTGCGCTCTTGTGTTGACACTTGCGTGTGTTGACATTGCTCTCACAGTAGGAGAACTGCAGCCACAACTCTTGTTTTGTTTTAAGAAGTCTGCAGTCCTGCCTCCCTTGGGAAAGCTAATACAGCACGTCATTACTAACAGCACACAGGAGCTGAAGGTTTCCTCTGAACTTAAATGCTTCTCTCAGATTATTCATATTCCTCCAATGAGCTTTACCACTTTACTCGGCGTAAACGAACCTCATCCCTTGAGCTGTCCTCAACATAAATCAGACCTATCACATTAATGTCAGTAGGAGTTATTCACACCCATGAAGAGACAAATAGCCCTTTCAGTTCTTTTCATGCACGCAGGAATCTTGAAGTATTATTTTAATGCTGCAATTTGATGACAGATCTCATTTGTGTCATCAGACCTGTTCTTTCTTCCCTTTCAGATGATACAAAACCAACCATAGCTGCTTTTTTGAACCAGTCGCATAACCAGCAATGTTATTAATGTGTCCTTTTCCTTTTTCCCTTTTCTTTTTTTCATACAATGTCACAGCAATTTCACTTGCTGTGAAAATAATGCATCTCTTGTATTAATATTATTTGAGGAGTAAATTGTAATTTGGCTACTTTCTACCAGCAGCTGCAAGTGCAAGGCTGAAGCCAAAAGGTAATGCATGCATTTTTTACAAAACTGAGTGATATTTTTCATAGTCAAGGTGGAAGCACATGTCTAGATAAGGTACATTGGTGGTAATAAAAGAATGTGGGGCTGCTCTTCTGGGCTCTGCCTCTGACAGTGATTTGCTGCGTAATCTAGAGCTCATCGAATCTCATATTGCATTAGCTGTCACTGTGAAAATACAAGAGAAAGCACCAGTTTTGGTCTTATTGTCCATTGCTAGGACCCGCTTCTGCCATAAACCCAAAAGTGGATAGCCCTGAGATAGATTCCAACAATCTCATTTTTATTTATAGGTAATCTGGTTTATTCCATTATTATCCCCGGTTTTATAAATAATGTTTGGTTGTGAAAGAGAACAAACACAATCCCTTGTAGAAGACAATAAACAAAATAATATTAATCAGTGTCCAAATAAAGCATCCTTTCATTGAATGCTCTTTTATTTGCATCCTTGTGATGTGAATCTTTGTCTTTCTGCTCTGATAAAAGATGGTTTCATTCTCTCTATCTCTCTTTTCCCCTCTGCCTCCTGCACATTATCCATTAGCACCGTTCACATCCCTTATATTGCATTAAAGGCTCATTTTATTTATAATTAAGCAGTGATGCAGTCATATGTATTGTTGCATTTGAAAGATGCTCTCAGCTGTGTTGGAAAGCTGGAGATTGTGAGCAGGGTGCATTAAGGTTAATTACCTAATAATTTACAGTATAAAATGCAGCTGCAGACACTTTGATTTTCACTAATTGTGGCACTGAACAAAGTAAATAAGAACTTGCTCATATTCCAACCAACCCTTTATGGCATTATGATGTCCTTTCTTTCTCCTTGGCTTCAGTGGCACATGAGCAGCCTTCAGCAGGCTATCATCCAGAGTGCTGGAGTCTCACCATATTTGTTTTATAATGATTTTCCTTTCTTAATACAATTCAGATGTCAAATGTAGACCAGCTGACCTTTATTGCATTATAGGATATCAAACATGTTATGCTGTAGAGGCAATACTAATAGGGTTTGATGGTGTAGGAAAAACAATTTTGAGGGTCTCAGGATAAAGTAAAAAGAGGCAAAGCCAAAAGCATGGATTGAGAGCTGAAGAAACTCCTGAGGTACAGGGTGTTGCTCTCTTTCCTGAGGCTGTACACCAGTGTGTGTTCCCAGGTCTCCAGGTGATATAAACCCATGTAGCTTCGCTGAATTCACAAAAATGGGCAGAATACTAAATGTGAAGGAAGACATGTTTGATTGTTCTAATAAGTATATGCCATTCATGCTTTAAGTCTGCTGTCATCGCTGTGTGTGTTTCATAATAACTAGGACTAAAAGCACAGCCCTCACTCACGGTCATCCCTCTTGAAGAGATTCTCAAACCAAGGAGTATGGAGAGCTGACATTTCCAGCTCCCACTTCATGGCTTACTGACAGCTTTGTTTAGTGATTCTTCTGAATGTAATCAGCTTAGTTTTATGTAGGACAACATGGAGCAAAGGAACTAGGAGAAAGCATGTTGAGTAAAGACAAGTGCCTACAAGGATGATAACCTATGGATCAGCTTCTTTATCTGTCCTGTCTTATCTTCAGCAAACATGCTGTAATTCATGTTGCCATGCTAATTTGTTTCTATCTTACTGTCAGAAACAGATGTTTGGGTTCTTTCTGTGGAGTTTTTTTTGTGTTAGAAGTATCATTTGGAGTTTCAAGGTTCCGTGACATGTAGCAGTGTAATTTCCTATGAATTAGTTCAAGTTGTGTTATGATTTGCCTCTTAATTCTCCTATCACAAATTTTACCCCTTTGCAAAGCACCAGTGCAAGGATTTTGTGTCTCTGACTACGCTGTTAACCCATTAACTTCATTTAAGCGTTTAGAGAAGGGACTTTTGGGTTTCTTATAGCTTCTTTTCTGGCGCTGACTGTGTAGAGTAGCTGAGAAAGAAATTAGGATGGTTTTGGATACTATAAATGAATGTGTTTCACACATTGTGGCAAGCTTATGGATGTTTTCTATTGGGTGTAAATGGTATGCGGAAGCACTGATTGCATTTAATAAATATTAATATTTTTAAGAATGAGCCTTGCTAGCTTTCCAGCTTTCCACGTTCAGTTAACAGCAGCACACAGGAGCAGGGAATAGCAGAAACTGAGAAACACCTCGCCTCAGGAGACATCAGCCTTTCTTTACGGAGAGGATAAAAAGCTCAGACTTCAACATTTTGTGCTGCAGATGATCACATGCTTCGCTTTCTTTTTCCTATATTTCTTTTTGGTGTTCAGAATCCATTCAGAAATTTCCCATTAAAGGTATCTCAAAAGTTTCAGTCCGGAGTGCAAGAGGCATTCATCTTTCAGCTGGATTCCAGTGTGATAATTTGAATTAAAAACCTGAGTCCTTTCAATTTCTTACCCAGGAAAATGGGAGTTATTTGGGGAGCACATTCCCCTCACCACTACTATTGTCTAACATTTCTTAAATTCTTTTAAAGAAAGTTGTAACAAAGTGAAACAGGGAGAGTGTAAAGATATTTTTCTCTTGTCTTCCTTTACTGCAGGAAAATCTTGGCAGAAAGCAAAAAAGGGACGAGGAACTGAGGCTGGCTTAGAATACATTCTTATTGGTATTTTTACATACTCTGAATGAAAACACATAACAGATAATAAAAGGATGGGTTGGGAGTTTTTTGGAGCTTGCTTGCTTTAGACCCTTTCCTCCAACATTTTCCATTTCTAAGGGAAAGACTTAGAAACGTGAGGCAAGGAGGAGTTCTTAATTGTTCTTAGTTGTTCATAGAGTCTTAATTGTTCATCATTCCTTCAAGAATAGAAACAAGAAAAGTGTCAATATTATATAAAAGAATAGGGGAAGCAAATCCAAAGCAGCACAGGAATTCCAGATCAGAGCTTTTACAAAGTGAAACAAAGATTTAAACAAAAGCCCCACAACAGAATGCAATAGATGCTTCTGATGAATAGCCAGGAAAAGGAGACATCAAAGCAAAACCTTCAAACTCATAATTTATTATCTAAAAGCAGTTGGTTTACGAGGGTTGTGTTTCCCCTGTGATCACAGCCACATGTCCGCAGTAGCCTGCACCTCCAGCTTGACCACCCAAGGCTCAGAGCTGCTCCCCGGGAGGATGCCGCCAGTGCCCTGGCACTTGGTCCAGCCTGGCTCAGCAGTAGCCACACTCCCTCATCTCAGTGTGTTATTTATACCTGTATAAATGGGCCAGATCCTGTAACCCTTAATCACTCTGAGAAGTGCTGGCACACCAAGCAAGCCCAAAATGATGACAAATTGCAATCTGGGGTAAAGAGGTGAAGGTTGAGACTTGCTGATATGCACACAAAACCAAATCTACACAGTGGTATTTTACTTAAATAAAAGTTAATTAGAAAAAAATAATCCAGAATGCATATAGGGTACCTCGAACACTGTTAGGACCTCTGTTTTAATAGAAAATAAAGCTTTTATAATTTAGGATCAAAACTTACTAATTCTTAAAGATTCATTCTAAACAAAATTGTTAAACAGAGGGTGATTTATTGAGAAGAGACCTTAAAAAACCAGGCAGTCATTTCAGCTTTAAAATACTGTTGTTGCATCCAGAGTTGAACTGTGCAATCTTTATATTTAAAGAGAAATCAATATCATTGATTAAACAAAATAAAAGCTGCTCCATAAGAAACTATTGCTAAATCTGGCAGTTGAAAAAAGACATTGTTTTTAAATCAAACTGATAAAAATCAGTGTGAGCTTCTTATAGCTAGACACGATGACTGAAATGCACAATGAGCAGCAGAAATTACACATTTTATCAAGAAAACATATGCCACTAGTTTGAAAAAGCTTCTTACATCCTTGCTTGTTTCTCATGCAAACAGCTCTCTGCAGCAAGCAATTTGCTGGAGGCTTTTATTTAAGTGTAACATTTTAATGGGTTTATTTTTTTCCTCTTCCAGAAGATGCATACAGCAGTCAGTCAGATCAGTGGCGAAATCCTAACCCCAGTAAGTAGCCAGTGTCATACAATTCTTGAAGGCACAGCCCTCAGATTTAGCCCTGTAGGTATTCTTACTGTGGTCATGGGCTTCCATTCGGCAATACTTACACCAAACACCTTTTATACTGGAAGGAAATTTAGCGGTGCCAGTGTTGCTGACAGAACTAAAGGGCCATTTGTCAATTTTAGTAGCACCATTCCACCCTAGCTCCGAATTTCAGTTTTAACAGTTTTATCAGTCTTACAGAAGCTGACATTAGATAATTAAACTTTATCCATATCACCAATGTAAATGTACAATGGAATATTTAAAGGCACAGAATAAAGTAAATTATGGCCTAGGCTGACATAAACCAAAATGTTGTATGCAGAGTAGATTCTCGTAAATTCGTTCAAGGAGATTCTTCACTAAAGCAACACATTTCCTTGACAAAAACCACCCAACCTGTCTGTCAAAGATACTTCAGTTATCTTTATTTTACATTGTTTTTCTCCTAGAAATAATGGTGAAGAAGGTGCTCTGAATGCTTTTATCTGAAGCAATAAACTTCTAGGATGTTCAAGTATGATTAATTGCATTGCTTAAAGCTAACGGCTTCCAGCAGAATATACAGACCTTGACATTTTTGTTATGCATAAACTCTACTAGGCTTATGCCATAATTAAGCATCAGGATTATATTTTCATTACATTCTTAAAATTTTCATTAAAACTAGAATAAGGAAAACTTACAACAAAAGCTAACACTTGAATAGAAAGTGATGACACATTCCCAGCCTGAGGTATATGAGAACTGAGATGATAATGTCATAAATACATTTCTTTCACATTTGTCAAAAGAGCTATTAACTTGGAACTTAAAAAAGGCAGTAAATGCTCCAAAAAGCAAGCCAGAGTTCGGCACTTTGCAAAGAAATAATAGCTAAGCCTTCTTTTATAACACAGTTAAATCAACGCAATTTGCTTCTGAGTTATAAAGCAATTAAATGTTATTAGGCAGCTGCATGGATGGACTTGGTTACAGCCCGGTTTACAGCACTGCAAGGCAAAAAAGATCTCGTCAGGTTTTTACGGGAGAGTTTCTGTGTTAACGAACTTCTCTCTGCCTCTTTCAGAAGGGTGAGATAGCACCACGTGAAAAAGCTGCAACATAACACACACCGGTGGCTGTTATGCCAGATGTTGCTGCTGTTGCTCTGCTTCATCAAAAGACAATAAGACCTGGTTTATTTTTACCCGAACCCAAGACTGGCTGCAGCTTCGAACAGGGGGCTGAATCCTAAAGACCTTGCGCAAGTAAATCTGTGGGTGTTGGTGAGGACAGGAGGAAGATGGGTGAGAACATGAGCATTAAACTGAACAAATGACTTCCAAAAGACTCTGATTTTAGACTCTCACTGGCTGGTATTTTTCAGACACTGGCTTGAAGATTTCTGGCAATCTGGATTTCACCAGAGGTTTTTGTGTAGAAACTACCTACAACCTTGAGCTGTTCCTAAAGCATTTTAGCTGCTTACCCTGAAATGTTATTTTTCTACTTTTAGTTATCTGTTTTGACCTTTAATCTGCCTATTGAGATCCAGACTACATGCAGATTATGATCCAACATTACGATTTCTGTTAGCAGTAGGATATTTTTTCTATTATATCCATACCAACTTGTCACATGAGATTTCCCTCAGTTCATAATCCTTAGAGCACTTACAATCTCTCTCAAATAAGAAAATACCTATTCCCATAAGTAGGTAGAGTCATTTATAAGCTACTTTAGCCCCAGTTACTTAATGTAAGGCACATAGTAGTTATGGCCCTGTCGACTGAACTCAAATGTACCAACGTGCTTACCTTTTGTTTTACTATGGCCATTGAAGATACTGAGTGAAGAGCTGATGGAAGGAGGGACTCCTAGTCAGAGCTGATTTTTTCTAATCATTTTCCTGTCTTGTGCAGACACTCCTTGCCTTCTCTTACTTTTTATCCCCACTCCTTCCTTTAGTGTGCAGATACAAAGGAGGGTGGCCTTAGCAAATAGGCTGAAGATTATTGCAGTAATCTGCTATTTATTTAAGACTGTATTATCTGTGCATGCACAACACATTCAGAAAAAATTGGCAGACAGCAGTCAGTAGAACTTTATGAAAGCAGTCATCAGGATGCAAGGGGGATGCCGAGTTCATCAGTGACTCGATATATCTGTGTTAACAACCAGGATTAATTTTGTTTCTGTTCTTTCTTTGTCTTGGAGAATGAAGAATTATCACTGAGTTCATTAAGTGTGCCTTTTCTAAGCTGTGACTGCATACTGAATGCCTGAAATATCCAAAAAGGACAATGCAAAGAGCTTTGTTACCACCATGCAAGGAAAGCAAGTGCCAGCCCCCCTAGACAGAAATGTCCTGTTAGAAGATACTTCTATGTGTCCATGTTTTTAAGCCTCTTAATTTTACTTCCATCCTATCAACTCTGCAGTTCCCATTAAGAAAAGATCTTATCTGTGATGCTGAAATGTCAAGTCTAGATTTAGAGACAGAAAATACAGTTCAGTTCCAGGTTAGGAAGAGGCTGAGCCTATATGCGTTTCGGATCCAAATTCAGTAGAAAGTATCTCACTTCCTGAGCAATTGCAGACCCAGTAAATGAAAGGATTTGGCCAAAGTGTCATGAAAGCAAGTACAATGATTTCAGTCGTGTCAAATGGAAAGCGGAAGTAAGCCGAACTGGCCTGGTTTATAGATCAGCAAGTTAGATGCTTGTGAATCGGCCCCTGTTTTTGCAAATACATCTTGCATTTTAAAAATGCCAGACACTCCTCTGAAATTCATCTGCATTCATCTAAGGGTATTTTACCCCCAAACAGAGCATTCACAGTGAGAATTCGACATGCTGCTTCATAACAAAGACATGGGATGCATAAGACAGTGTAAGTGGACATCCATACTAGTGTCTCAAGTACACATAGTTGCTGACAAATCCCACGTATTTGAAGACAAATCATCCAGTCCACCCTGAGAGCTTTGCAAAGTTGTAAATATAAAGCAACTGCAGTAAGAATGAATCAAGCTGAAGTCCCAGTATGAAATATGCATTTTTTTCCCACTATTCCTGTAGAAGTAATTCCATTTTGAATTTGGATATGACTTTTAATAAAGTTTCAGGGGTGAATTAGGACTCTGTGTGTTGAAATCAGTTCCTTCATCCCTTCAAATCTGAAATTCAAGATTACAACTTAGGACTGTCTTTGCACATCACTGCAATATACACCACGTGCTGGAGGGAGTTTCTTATGTCAGGTAAGAACATTTTAAAGATCTGTTCGACACATAGATCATGTGCTAAGTAGATCAGTTCTGGCCAGACCACTGCAATAAAGCACAGGGTTTCCTATTTTTTGCTCCTTTTATAGCCAGAATTCCCCCATGACTTGCAGATTAAGTAACCAAGGTGAGTCCGAGTGTGCCCCTCTGGTCTCAGCTTGAACTGTCCTTTCTTCAGCTCCCTTCACACTGATGGCTTTTGCAGACATCAGAACCCTGCCTGGGAGGTGATCTGGGCTGAAGCAGAACCCGGCTTTAAGCACTTTGAGCTCTGGCACTCACTTAGTGCATTCATGTATTTTTGATGTGGTTTATAGGCACTTTTGTAGCCTGCAGAGCCGTAGTAATGGGTACAGAGCTAAGAAAAACTTTGCTAAACTGCACTGCTGAATTTTGTGGCATTTCTGTAAAATAGTGGCTGGGCAGAAAGCTGGGAGCAAAGAAACGTTTCTGTGCTGTCTTGTTCTCACTTTTCTGTGACCAATTCCAAAATTCCCCAACTTCAAAAAGAAGAAAATACCATATTGTTGCTGTACTACATTTTGCATTGCCTTTAAACACATTGCTCAGAGTTTAAAGAGCAGGCATTGTTTTACTACGGCTCCTACATATGTGGAGATTTGAATTTAATGTCTAGCCATAAATTAAGATGATTTAATCCTGTTTCATTTCAGGTCCTTGGTTCTGGTTTGGAGATCCAGCCTCCTCCCATCAAAAACTTACTTATGTTGCGGGTGCGTTGAATGCAGTCATATGGTGGATACTGAAAGCCACTCATAGATGTTTCTAAGTACTGGTTTAAGTACATTTTACCACACTGTTATCTATGTTCAAGGCTAGTGACCTGGCAGCTCATTGCCACTTAAATGCATAACACAAAACGGTTCCTAGCAGTATAGTCGTATTCTGTGGTATTACAACATCCCGTAGACTAACATTTACGAGGCTAAATGGATACTCCTAATCTGTTGGTAAAGAATAAGCATCTAGAAACCATGATGCATAAATATATAAATAATCCAGTTCACAACCATTTCAAAGATAAATGTCAACCATTTGCCTCAATCTGTGTAGACATTAGACAGAATGCCAAAGGGAACTTGTGTATTCCCAATGTCAGTATGAATTTTGACAAAGCATCTTTAATACATTAAAGGATAATATATTTTCTAACCCACTCAATGCTGGTACTTCAGCATTGGCAGTAACCTTCATTATTTGGGGGAATATAAACATGTGAAATACTTAATGACAATAAGGCAAATATGGATTTTCAGAACCTGTATAATAATTCAGATGTCTCAAATCTATTGTGTCTCTATATAAAGTACAGGACTAGACTGTACAGGAAGGATTGAACTGTAGGCTTCCACTCTTGCAGAGTCTAGTCAGTCCCAATATGTACATAACGGTACTCTGCTTCATCACCTGGATCATGCTCCATCAACAAAAGGTACAAAAACCTCTTTTGGTGAACTTGCAGGAGGTCTGATTCAACTGACCAGGCAGACTTTGTGCTCCTGTTTCTCTGGATGTTTTCTGGCATGCCCGTATATAATATAGATACACTTTTTTCCCAAGCCATGACCCTGCTCATCTCTCAACTGCATTTTTGCACATGTGACTGTTTAACTCTCGAGGTAAGCTGAGCTTTCCCTTCTTTAGACCAGGATATGTGAGGTCACAGTGAAGATCATTGCTTAAAATTGTTCTAGTTACTAAAGACAAAGGCATTGCTTGAAGCTGGGTGGAGATTTTGGGAACCTGAGTCCTGTGTCCCTTTCTGATGATTGTTCCCTGGGTGACTGGGGACAAACCAAGCAAATAAATTGTCTATGACTCAGTTTCCCTCCTCTAGAGCTGCAGTAAGGACAGCTCTGCAGTGTTAAACTATTTTGAGATGAGAGGTTCCACAGATGGAGAAAGCAGTATGAAATGTTGTATTATTACCATGACTCATACAAAGAATGGGACAACTCTTTTGTAAAACTTCTCATCTTTTTGCAGTAATACGAAGGAAGATACAATAGTAAATCCTGCTTGGAGGAAATCTTTCTTAATCTTTGCTTTCACCCTTTCTTTAATTCTTCTAACAAAGTAGTTTGGCTTTTATAAGTCTGTAGGGGTCCATTTCATGATGCTTTGATAGAGCAAACTTTCTGAGAAGAGCAGGGTGGCAGCCATTAGCCCGGCACATCTCTGCCTACCCAGTTCCTATTGCTGCAGGAACATGCACCAGGATCAAAACCAGTTCTTAGACCACCTAGAAACAGAACTTTTCAAAAGCACCCAAAGTGATTTAGGAGCATCCCAGGAAAAGTCTCTAGGTGTAATACATCTGAGAGTCCGAATGCTTTGAGAAAAAAATGAAACAGGCCCCATGATAAAGCAAAGAGAAATTCTGTGGGGCCCATCTTCCCACTGGGAGGGCAATGAGGACTACTCCCAGATAAGGGGGAACTCACCAACACTGACTGGAGGACAGTCTCTGCGGATTGGCTCCTCTGGTGCTCAAGAGAAATTCTACCCTGTGAGAACAACCCTGGGAGAGTTGACATCATATTTAGTCCAGCAAAAGGGTAGGGAACTGCCATGGGTCCCATCCTGGGCATTGCTTCTCTTCCCAGACAAGAACCCAGGTGGGAGGTGGGTGCTGTGGCAAGCATCTAAAGCAATATCTGTTCCCATAAGCCCACTTGGGCTAAAGGAGATGTGGTTTTTAGTATTTATTATCTTGTCATATCCCTTCCTTTGCTAAAAGAGAGTAGATTTTGTTATGAATACTAATGTGAGTCATCTTGACTTTGCCCTTTTCTGAAGGTGAGGTCTGGTGCCCAAATCCACCTGCGCTATTACAGTTCAGTCAGACTCCCCAGAGAGGGGAGGAGATTTCATCTTTGAGCAATGTCCTTAGATTAGGACGGCAAGAGAAATTTGGTTGGTTGATTACGTGTCAAATCACTGTTTAAAGCATTACCTATGCCTGTAAAGTCTCTTCAGTTGGTGCAACAAAGAGCTAAGTAGACACATAACTTGAGATGTGGAAGCAAGTATATCAAAACCTGTGAAATCACTTCAGCTTTTACCATTATACAAGTGCTTAACTGTCTGCTGGATTTTGACTTGCTTACATGTGTAACAATTATGTAAAGACTGTTCAAGATCTGACTTAAAATTATAAATAGCTATGGGATCTTTTTTACAGTCCCTAGTTTTTCCTGTACCAGAAAGACTATGATACTCAAGGATTTCTCCAGTAGGTTGGTTTGTCTTTCACAATAGAGAAGACATAAATAATGCCTATGCTTTTCAAGTTAATTTAAGTCATATCTAGTATGCCATGAGTTTAAATCTTGCTACAAAATTGAACCAATCTTTATTCAGCTTCAAAACGTGCTGCTAAATTGTTCCAATATTCTAAAACTCTTCTTCCTTAAGGCTTCGGAGTGAAATTCTACATTTATTTAATAAAAGAGCCAGGATTTACTACACCAGTGATGGTAAGCACTTTTTACTTCCCTCAAGATAGATTAGAGTTGACTGTATACTTTTTTTGCTTCAACTGCACAAGTTTACAAGTCACAATTGAATTACCAAACTGAGGAAAAGAAAGATTATTCCTGTGGGTGCAATGCAGGTTGCAAACTTGTTTTCTTTTAAAGAAGGGTTTAAAGAATTAGCAATAAATGTTATCAACTGCAGCTAGAAAATGATGCTGACTTATTACTTTGTTGGGACCCTAAGGGGCATCATGAAAACCAAATTCCTTAGCTGAGCTTTCCAGAAGAAAACGGGGGGAAAACATTAACACTGCCTTTTGAGCACCTTAATCTCAGATTTACTGTACAGAAAAGGACTAAGCTTAAAGTCATCCTTGGCTTGCCCCTGATGTTGCACAACTCTACAGTGTTTAAATAGTTACTGATTATTTACTACTTAAACAATGTATTCCCGTTGTCACTGACAGTGCATGAGATGAGGACATTTCTATAGACAGTTGACAATAACAGGGGAAGGCAGCCAGCTTTCTCGCCTTCAGCAGAAACCTCCAGCAAAGCATATGCTCTAATAGCCAAAAGGAGCACCAGGAAAGACTGTGGCTTTATTTCATCTACCACTGGGGTGAATGCCCCACTGATCTCGAGAGATGTTACTTCTCTGAAGATCTTCCCCTGGTTACCTACCACCAAATAGCCTAGCTGCTTGAACAGTAGAGTTGGGGTCTGGAAGACCCAAACTCCGGGCAAAGCAGAAACTTTGACCTGACTCTTCTATGTATCAGTTGGGTTGCTGTAACTTTAGGCAAAATCATGATGTTCCAAGAGGTGTTTTTCATAAGGCTTTTTGAATGTTACTTTGGCAAGTTTTGCAAGTTTCATTGCATCGGGTTTTGGTTTTTTAGCCTGTATCGAAAGGAAAGCAACATTGTGACCCATTATTTTTTTCTCTATAAAATGTACTTGCTACATTTTGTCCAGCTCTACTGAGCACTTTTTCATCTTGAAGCCCATAGACTGCTCAGTAAAAAAATCTCATCTCGGGGTGAGTTTTTGACAAATTGTCAGAGTTTAGAAATGCTCACAATTGTTATCTTGCATGCTGTCATTACTGGAAACCCCATTTAAGCCAACTCTATGTCTTAGCCAGGATTGACACTGACAAGCACAAAAAAACCTTCACAGCCTTTTCCACCAGATGTATGTGCATAACATTCAATACAACTCGGATAAATTGGGGACCTGGGTTGCAGCCCACAAGTCAGAATTTTAAACTCACTCACTCAACATATTTTCTCTTTCTAACACCATTATTCCATCAAAGTTATATACCCTCAGCTGTCTCTTAAGAAAAGTACTTTCCATACTCATTCAGTTAAGTAATTCCTGTACAAAGAAGTACATGACAGCTGAATTGTGCCCAGTGAATCACTATTTACAACAGGCTAAATCTTGACTATCTTACTTACCCTGTGTTGAATTTAAGACAACTAAGATAGATGGTCTTGAAGTTATCTTCTTCAGAACCCATTATTATTTTTGTATGAATCCATTTAAACAGTCCACAAAAACTAAAACACATGATGCCACTGCACAAGTCATTTCTCTTACACAGCAGTGATATCCCTTCATATTCCTGTGGTTTAGGTAGTCATTCTTCTAATCTTTTCATTATTTGGATCACAGTTTTGCTTGCTAGAAATGAACCAGTTTGTTTCCTCCAAAGAAATGATAAATGAGGTGTCCTTAAATAAGTTACATGTACATCAGGTTATCTTCTGCTGCTCTAGCTATAAATCTGCATTGCACTAAATAGTTCCACTTGTACAATGACAACTACATATATGTGTATATGTGTATAATGTTTTGCGATTGCCATGCCTGGTGTTGAATGCCTTCTCAGGCAGTTGATTACTGCCTTTCTTCAGTGCCCATACAGGCTTCTGGTTGTCTAACCTCATTAAAGGAATTATAAGAATTGAACGTGTCCAACAGGACCAGTTACATAGTGGTTGGTTAACTCAGCTAACCCCTGTACCAGGAACTGTTGAACTAAGCCAACATGGTTAGCAATATGCCAGTATCAATACTGATCAATATTTCTGGCTGGCCACAAGTCCACAGTGAGGAAAGGAATGCAGGGAGGATGTAGCCTGACACGCAAAGGGTGAAAGGACAAATGTCCCTCTTCCTAAGCTTTGAAGGAGCTGATTATGCTTCTTGGTGAGACACTTAGCACTCAGCCAATGCAAAGCATCTAGCAAGAGTGCTAGAATTTGAACCTATGAAAAAACCTTAAATACAATAAGCTGGCCACCAACATGGTATTAGGAACTGAGGGTAACGATGGAGGCACAAATTAAATAGTCCTTTATGTGAAAGCTGGACCTCTCTTCTGCACCCTGACCTTAAAGCATCAAAGGTCTTAATGAAAATTTCCCTGAACTTGATTGCTAACATGAGTCTCTAGTGGAATGTTTAAGCCAGGTGCTCTTAACGGCATTTGGGGTTTCTCAACAGAGGAAATATGCAGTGTTTGATCCTCTCTGAGGAAAAAACCAGCATTCCCCATGACATTAAAGATACATTCTGATACTAGAAAAAGCACAATCATGAAATCTTTGTGTGGACTTTTCAACAGATACAGCATACAGTTATGTGTGTGTTAGCAAATCAATTAATAGAATAAAAATAAAACTTGTAGGAATACATTTGCTTTCTGTTGAAAAAAAAGAAAGATTTGGAAATGCATTTAAACAAAAAATCTGAGCAAACTTCTAAAATTGCACAATTTTTACCCAAATGAAATTCTGGTGACAAAAAATCATTTTAGAGCAGTCTGTTTCATCGGCAAATATTTATTTCAAAAGTTAAAATGCTTTGTGTCAGTGAAAATTCTTCCCCTTTTCTTTTTGAACCAGTGTAATCTTTTAAATAAAGAGTGAATTTAAGATTGAATACAAAAGCTTTTTCATCCAAACCAATTCCCTCAGTTTGGAAAAAATAAAAAAAAAAAAGGAAAAAAAAACCCAACAAAATTTCTTCAAATGTGTCTGCTTTTTGCCAACAGTACCTGAATTCAAATGGTGTTTCCTGGTAGGAATTGTTCCAAGTAAAACTTTGCAACCTGCTGCAGGTGGGAGCATGGTGAAGGCTGATCAGGGCTAGATAGAGAGGATCCGGGGAGCCACATCGAGCCCTGTTGTTCCAGGAAAATGCCCCGACACCATCACTAACCTTCAGCTCATGAAAACTCACCTCATTAGCAGAAGCCGTATCAGTGCTGCCAGGTGAGGCTGCCCAGTGGCTGTTTCTGCTACTGCAGAGTGGGAATAGCTGGCATAATGAGTTGTTATACTGCTGGATGGAGCTTCTGAGCTGTTCTGCAGGTATGTGGGATTGATGCCAGAATCAATTTTGCTCCTTTATGCTTAGTTGTGTAGTAGAGCACAGATGTATCTTTCTTTATTTTAATTTGCTTTGCTAGTTAATTGCATGCCTTCAACCTAAGAGAAATTTAGCCTTGCTGTATACTTAGAAGAATTTTTCCTTATTTTCAGGCAGTATTAATTTTAAAGGCTGCCTTTGTTTGAGAATCCCTTACATTCACTGTAAATAGACCTTTGTTTGCAAAGGAAGGGGTAAAATAAAACCCCAAACATCATTGATTTTTAAACTGAGTAAAACTCCAGGACAGCTCACAGCATGCCTGACTGCATAGCACTGCTCTAAGATGTCTACAGAGGCCCCAGAATTTGGGTCAGTACAGACCTCCACGTGCGGGCAGGTCTTGTCCTCTCCATGGAGCTTTGGTCACTCTGCCCATGAGCCATGAAGACCTGCTTCCTTTCAGCATTAGGACTATACAGAGCATTTAAATGTCCTCACAATGAGATTAAGGTATGCTTTCTTCCCTGTGTCAGCAGTAATTCAGAAATACCCACACTCTCAGCTTGCTTTCATACACGCATTTGCCCTTTGCATCAAAATACCCCAGGGATGACA
This sequence comes from Psittacus erithacus, assembly GCA_009867235.2. NCBI lineage: Eukaryota > Metazoa > Chordata > Aves > Psittaciformes > Psittacidae > Psittacus > Psittacus erithacus. The sequence goes on along the minus strand of WYDI02020206.1, from coordinate 12,013 downwards.
GACCTGCTTTGTATGAGTAAATCCAGGCACACGTGTAAGTACAGAGATAAAGCTGTTTTATTTGCTGATCTCCAGTGCTCTGCACTACACTTCTACATCTAGTTTCCTCCCACAGGATTAAAAACCATCAGATTACAATATGGTGGCTCTAACAGGATGAGTTGGTATCATGCATTGTAGAAAAGCATTACACATATAAGCAGAACATATTTAGGCAATTCACTGAACTGCATGATAGCTCAAGAATGTATTCAGGTTAAGTCAAGTTTGCCATTTCCCTCCACACACCACCTTTTTTTTATCCCCACATCAAATACAAAAGACCCCCAAATCTATAACATCCCTGTACCTCATCAGAAATTAACTTTTCTTTGATAATTTCTGATAACTTTTTTTTCTACAGCTAAGCAGAACAAAGCAGAAAGAAAAAGGGGGAATTGGGGTGGGAGAAGGAAAAGAACCTGTTAAAAATGAGGCAACTGGCTTTTTCCCTTCCCCCAGACCATGAAGATTAAAATAGTGATTGCTTCCATCAAACGCCTTAGATCACAGCTTTCACTAAACACACGATTCAAGCCACATTTCCATTATTCTCATCATCCCTTATATAATGGTGACTGATTTTATCATTATTCTTTGTATGCATTTCCCTTAGTGCTCTAGGGTTTCCCTCCTCCCCCCCCCCCGCTATTTCTAATGAGCAACAGATAAATAACTTCAGCTCAATATCTAAGGCAATGTCTTTTCTCAAAGGAGGTTTTTCTGTCTGGACAGCAATATCACAAAAAATATGTTGTTGTGGCATGTGCCAACCAATAAATTCTGTCACTGGGGATCTTCATTTATTTACATTGAGTCATCTGTTTAACATTGTCTTTAGAAGACAAAGTGTTTGAATATTATAAAGAGATCTTACAATATGAAAGGCAACTGTAATGAATTGCTAAGGTAAAACATGTTACCAACTCAGAAACCCTCATGAGAGGAGGAGAACATATATCTGTTTCTCTGCCTCAGCCCCTATTTCATGTTAATGGTTTGGCTTCTTTGTTGTGATTATGACATACAGCTTCTTGCATTTATCTTCTCTATCCTAAAACCTGCTTGTAAAAATACTATGGCTGCTGCAGATGTGTTCCTTTAAAAAACAACGACAAAAAAAGAGTTGATAGCTAATTGTGACATTGTTTGTTAGGGCATTTAAACCTGTCTTGTTTCACTGCATTCGTCTGTCTAGAAATAGACATGTAAATATTATGGAAGAGGAAATACAGCAGTATGCCATTTACTCCAGAAACATCCTTTGTAGAAAATGCCTTGTATCAGCAAAAAGACTACCCAGGACCAAGCACCTGCAGTGGATGTGTTGATGCCCTGGCACTGGCCATTTCCCAAACCCTGTCTCCATTTTCTCAGTTATAACACTGAGGTTGCAATACTTACTCTGCCATGACCTGGCACAGAACTCAGAAAATATTCAGATACTATTGGAAAATGACATAACACCAAACAAATACAAAATGTTGCTTAAAAGAAAAGGTCTGCTTTCCTTCTCTGTGCTTCAAAGTCAGTTTTTCCTTTTATGTAGGGAAAAAACTGCTTGTGAAGGTTTCAAAGCTGCCTCAGTGCCTTTTCCAAAAACACTTCTGTTACCCAGGCTCTTTTGAACGGTTTCTTTTCTGGCTCCACAGCCACCTAGTATACGTAGCCTGAATTCCTCATAACAAACAGAATTCAACAGAGGAGCTTTTGACACTGGATAAACCTAAGTGACCAGGGTATTCCTGGCTCTACCAAAAACATTTACATCACCAGAGAAGGACAAACAGTGGGGTTTTTTCCTTAGATTTATGATGAAAAATTAATAAAACATGGATAAAAGGTTGAAAACACTGATCCCCTTTGTAGAGAAATCACTGGTTATAGTAACATGTATTTTATTCTCAGAAAGTTACTTTTTTCTTTCTACCACACATAGCCAGAAAGTTTTCTTGCACGATCAATCTTTGTAAGCTACAAAGTTGACTGCAAAGTGGATATATGTTGAAGGATGTGGGTACAGATCCTCAGTGTCTTCTGTAACAGGGATACACACAGAGTGGGAAATTCTGCCCCACCAAAATCAATAAGACTAGCACCATCAAATTCAACAGGATCAGAAATTCGGTTCTAACCTTTACAGTGCAGCTCAATGGAGGTTTAAGTTCTTGAAAAAAACATAATCAAGCCTCTAATCTTAAATACCCTTTGAAATTTGAAGTGTCTCCTGAGCTGTTGCTTCTGAACAAGAAAACTACTGTAGCAGTGACACAGGAGGATGGAAAAGTAATGATGAAAAAGAGGGAAGAAAAAGAGTTTCCAAACGCAGCTCTATCTAGGCTGGCTTAGCTTATCTCTTCTGGGAGAAGCTCCTACTGACATACCTGAAGTGTGGTACATTGCAATGAAAGTCAGCTCAAGATCAGGAAAGTAGCTCAAATTGTAGTCTAAAAGCCACGTATCTTTCTTATTTAAATGTTTAAACATGAGCTAAGAGAACTGCCCATCTCCAGAGACTACCTGTGAGCAGAGTTAATGCTCAGCCTTGTGTGAAGATAGCACAAGCTGCTCCACAGTGACTTCTCCAAAATTTGTTTTTCCTTTAAATAGCAAAGTAATTAGTTAGTAAATGTGATTTTTGAGGCTGAGGAGAGAAATGTAGGAGATTTCCATCAAGACATATCCCCTTAATTGAATAACTTCCTAGACTCTCTAGTTGAAGTTAAAACAACTGTTAATGACGCTGAAGCAATCAGAAATGTTTTGCCAAGGGGAAATCAACAGTGTCTGAAGATAGTTCAGTATTATTGCTGAATGCTAAAGGCAGCTTCTGAAGATCATATGTTTACAAACTGAAGGAGTTAGGTACATCTGATCCCTCTGAAAAGTATACTGATGCCTTTAATGCCATTTTTCTTCTGTCTCTGTAGGAACAGTGTTCCCTTTACATTACATAAATATTAAGGAGTGAGCTTTCAGATTTTAACAATTTTATACAAAATACTGATGTTCCTTCTGAAAAAACTCTTATGGCAAATAACCTTTTTATAATATCATGGATAATATGTGCTGTGATCTCAGGGGGGTTTAGATATACATACATATCATATATACACTTTCTAGGGGTACAGTGGTAACACATTTTGATTAGTCATAATAGAAAACTTTTAAGTATTTTTCAGCAATATAAATCATTCACCTTCTTGCCCTGTCTTGCCACTTCCTCCCAAACCACAGTGTTCTGTGCAGAAACAATGTTGTGTCTAGCAAATTACCTCCTTATCTGACTTATCCCAGAGGGGTGCAAATGTAGCCACCTATCCTCCTGAAATTCCTCCCAAAATTCCTGTATGTTTGGTCCAGAAAAATAAAGAACTTGGGCAGATTTTTATGCCACTGATTCCCTGACATTTATATCAGGAACATCAACCAGCTGTGTGTTACACTTTAAATCAGTGAAAATCCATTTACAGTGGTTAGAGCAACATGATACACTGCACTTGGCTAACAAGTGAAGAAACTGGAAACAGATTACCTAAACCAGCACATCCAAGCCTAAACTGAGTTTTAGAGAAGGTCCCAGATTGCTAGGCATTGCTTCCACCCGCACACATTCTCAAGTATATAGTATTTTTTAATATAGAACTCTATCCTTCATGATATGCAAGGCACAGACATCCATTGAATTCAGTGTATATATTATATATTGGGCAGGAGGGAAGATTTCATGAGCAGTTCATGTGAAAATCATTTTATTTTAAATTCAATTTGATGGCACCAGAGTTCAATGCTGATGGCAAAATCTAAAGCACAGGACTCATCCAATAGCCTTTGGAATCAATGTGATTCTTAACGCTAACTTCAGTGAAGCCAGGATTTCTGACTAATTTTCTTTTTTTTTTAATAAAATGCATAGGTTATCACTATTTATACATTCTGATTCCCTCTAGGATTCTGCCAGACTAAATTGTGGCAGTTTGCCTGCCTTCCAGGCCAGTTTCTGTGAATCCCAAATCTTACACTTTGCATATAGTAATTATATCCAATAAAAAAATAGCATGAAGTGACTTCCAAAATCCAAAGGTCAAAAATTCAGCTAACATATTTTAATCTTTATTATATAACAGTGATAGAATAAATAAGTTTATGGATTCATATGACTCGTACAAAAAGCCAAAAAGATATTGCCCCAAGTTAGGTACCAGCTATTTGGATTTAATATTTGTTAAACGTATGATCTAAAATTATGTACACTTGTGAAGTTAAGGCAAAACCAGATGATACCTTTAACACAACAGGTTTGAAAAATACACAGAATTACAAACGGGGATCTCATCTCCAGCTAATAAAGTGGTTGTGTCTAAGGAAGGAATCCCTTAGGTTTTTAATAAAGCAGTTATTATCAATCATGTTGATTAGAATTGAATAACAAGTGCAAGAGTTTCTGCAGGGCAAAGCTGGTTTGCAAAGTTGTGCCTGAATAACCACCTCTAATGCTGGTAACAATATTTTTCTTTATGGTTATAATTTGCTGTTCTCTTTAGGAAACATGGAAAAGAGGAATACCTTACTACAACTAAAATACAACCATAACCTCTTAGCTTTCTATAGGCTAGACTTGATTGTGACAGGTGACAGATCATAAATATGGTTGGTGAATCATCCAACACACTACACGCGGAGGAGAATTAAAGTCAACCACTTATGATTTATAATTACCTTTCTCAAGACAATGGGATAGATCATGTCAGTTAAGTCCCAATGACAAAAACATGTATGACCAATATATCAGTATACAGTTCTTTGGCAGCAACACACTAACTCTTGATTGAAGTCTGAACTCTCCTAAATATAGACCTGGTTGCCAGTCTTTTCATAATTAAAGAAAATCCACTTCTCCCATGAATCCAATAAGTCCAGTAAATGAAATCAGAACAAATTTTGCAGGCAGCTTTAGACTGTAACATTAAGCATAGATATTTATTGTCTGCTTTAGTCCCAGTCCAAATGTATTGTATTTAAACACACAAAATTCTGTGAAACTTCTGAGTAGTTCAGATGGGGCCAAAATCCATAAAGAGAATCCATATTCACCCATGAAAAAAACAATATAGAGACATCAATCCCATGATGATAAAATACTCTTCATGTAACAGGGGCAATGATGGGTCCACATCTGGATGGGTATCACAGGAAAATTGACTTTACAGGGGAAAGACCAGAAAGCCAGAAAACGTAGAATACTGCCATCCACCAACCAGATTACCTTTCTCTAATTTCAGGTAAACCTTATCCTCCTTGTCCAGATAGAGCAGGACTCCATTTGTGGCAGCTTCACGTGTGACATCCTTGTCCCCAGCAAAAGCAGAAATGACTGGCTTTCCATTTAGCATCAAATTAACCTACAAGAGAGAAAAAAACATTGAAAAGCTCTAATTAACAGAAAAAACTCCCAAGAACTATCACTGAATATTGACTACAGAGGTCTGCTAAGGTCCCAATCTTCACTGCTTTTTGTTTTGTTTTGAACTAATAATTACATTATTCGTATTTGGAGCATAAAAGCACATTCATGCTTCATGGGCTTCATCTGCAGCTGATTGAAGTTGGTGGGACACTGTCCACCAACTGCTGTGGTCAGTGTGTAACGTGACGTTGCTTTCATCTGTTCCTTGGGGCATTAATTGTTGTAACTCCCTGGTAACATGGAACTGTGAGCTATTACCTCAGTTTGTTTCGCTTTGTCTGCCTCATGGGTTATTTCTGTATTCACTAGCAAAGATGTTTCAAGAAATTCAAGGTACCCAGAGATGCCGCACAGGCACCTAATGAGATGCAAAGATGCTGCAGCAGGCTGCAAACTTGCACTTCATTGAGAGCAAAATATATGTCCGTTCCATAACTGACAGTAGCTTAGTTTGAAAGTCTAGGACTGACCTTTAGCTTTAAGAACCACCACACTGTGTTTTAGTGCTGAATCTGTTTTCCTATGAAGCACTTTTGAAAGTCAGCACAGTGTCTGCTCTGAACACAGCATCACACAGACACTCTGTAAATAAAGATGGGCAGGGGCTGGGGGAACAGACAGATCCAGGCTTCTTTAATTTCCCCAGTGGTAAACTATTTGCTTTCTTCTGCTTTTTCTTTTTAAGCAGCTATAATACAGTCACAAAGAGGTGAATTATGAAATGCTTATTCATATGGAGTATGCTGGCCTTGCATATGCTCCCATTAATTTTAATCGGAGCCACCACAGAATAAATTAGTGCTCAGCATAAGTCAGGGCAGCAGAATCTGGCCCTGATTTGGGATTTGCCTATCTGGGAAATCTGCTTAATCAGATGTCCCCAGGGAGCCAATTTCAGTTTAATGATATTTAATGGCACTAGCAGATGTTCCAGGGGCATAGTAATATCACTTATGTAGAAAGCCTTCAGGTGATTTAGTGGTGTTTAAGTCTGCATGTGGCTGAGCCTCAAGCTGGTTAGCTCCACTGCAATGACTTTTGGTCCTCCCCCTAGGTATTAAGACATGCAAGAAAAGGGCATTAAGAGTTTACTCATGGCTGGGTTTTGGTTTATCACATTCCTTCTGTACCACCTCTTTAGGTCAGGTTCCCCTGCAGATCATCTTACAGCAGAAGAACACATTACAGTCTTGCACCAGGTAGTCTCACAGCTATGCCAAATCTGGAGTCAATCAAACCCATCCATCACTTTAGGAACTCTTCATGTATTAAAGGTTTCAGGCCACGTCACAGGTTGTAACATTCCCTGTTACGAGCCCTAAGCTCCCAGGTTTGAGTGCCTGGCATGTGAAACACCGAAGTCTGCACTGGATTTCCAGAATCTAAGCTCTGACATCTTTCTTGGCAATATGTATTTTAAACCTAATGCAGCTGGCTGTCACACAGTTATTCTAGGTTGTTTCAACCTCCAGCATTTAAGAGAGTGACAGGAACAAAGTTTGAGCATATTAAATATCTTATAAGCTCGTTATAGAGATTTTCATGAGGTCAATATTCCATTTAAGACTTTTGTCATTGACCTGAATGGATCCATGACTTCATGTAAACTGAAGGCGAATTTCACCAAGGATGTGACTGTGTCTCGCACCAGCTTGCTCAGCCATCGCTACCATTTACACTTTTCCCAGCAACCCAAAGTCAAAGCTGCCACAAAGAAATGACTGATCACTCCTCCTGCAGATATCCATTTTATCCAACCTCGTACACTGAAAACCACACTTGAGGACAAGACGGATCAGGGGAAAAGCATCAGAGACTTCTATGAATCCAGTGGTCTCATGGGTGGAAATAAGGGAAGCCGCAGATGTTATTCCGGATCTAGAAAGCCAGTATGTATGTCAGAGAAATTGCATGACCTGGCATGAAGATTTAGTAATGCACTTTCAGGAATTTACTACTAGTTCAGCAAGGGATGTTCAGGAACTTAGAGGCTTTTCCTCTAAGCTGGAGCATGCTTGTATTTAATTGCACAGTTCAACTGCTGTTAGGTTACAGAAGAAGCTGCAGAATCACTCCTTTTTTAAAGAAATATATGACACGTCTTTTCTGTATTATATGGTGGAAAAAAAGATTTAAAGTGCTATAAAGGTTCCCTAGAAGACATCCCTGAAGAAGTATAACATTTTGGTGTAGTTACAGAACAAGCAGACCACCTTAGCTAACCTTGGTCCACATCAGACTGCTGTTATAGACACCCAACATAAGGAGCTGTCAGCCAGGTCGCAGTTTGTTACAGAAATAGCCAGATCTGATATGTAACCCCAGAACTCCTGTGCTCAAGACACTGAGTTTAACCTGTAGCAAAATATGACTCCTCATTAGTATTTATGCAGTTTAGAGCTCCATTTTACTCTTGGATGATTCAACCTGCTTAATACTTTTATGTCACCCCAGATACTCAGTTCTTATGCTGTAGAAGTGAAGCTGTGGCAATTTACTTGAGGTGAGGGTCCTGCCTTATAACAGCTGTTTAAATGTATTCACAATTTAAATGTATTCACTCTACTGCTAGGAACTACACTGCAGCACAGGTAGCTTTAAATGAAGCTATTTTGCCTGCAAAGTGTCTGTGTTCAGTCAAGATCCTATTCTAAGCCAACAATATGAGTAAAATGTTTTATAATTATAATCAACGTACCTGAATTGTTTGGCTCTGATAGACTTTAATTACGTGAAAGCTGAAACTGTAAATTCCTTTTCTTGGTGCTACAAAGACAGACTCCAACGTGAAAAAATTGCCCACATTTACTAGGATCTACAAACAGAAAAATATGGCATGGGAATTAGTACAGGCATCCTGTGCTAAGTGAAAAACACAGACTATTAACTTTAGAAACCATTCATCCATGGAATTTTCTTATCTACATCTATGCTGGTTCACTCATTCTCTTAATTAAGTTGCTGTAATACTCATAAAATGGATATTTAATTATATTGATAGTACAACTTTACAATAAACTAGGGCAAAAATAATTCTTACTTTGCTACTATAGCATAACTTCAAGACTTTTCTTCTATACCTGTTTAGAGGAGATTAAGCAAAAGCATATTCGTTTATCGTTCCCCCAAACCGACTCCAAAACCCTAACTCAGGGAGTGACATGCTGCTTTTGGCTAAGAAGCAACAGTCAAGTCAGCGTTGTCTTCCTGAAAGTATCAAGCAGAGAGGAAGGATGTACATGAAGGGTACAATTCATTCACCAGTTTATAGGCAGACTGAGTTACTGCGATACGTGGCACATCTGAGCCATGACTGGCTGTGAGCCTGTGCTGCTTTATCTGGGTTTGTAAGCACTAATAACAATTTGGGGTTGATAAACAGAGACAAGTAACAAGGGGGCACATATTAAAAGAATGCATCGTCCATATGCTAAATATCTTCTTTAAGGACTAATAATTTCTCTCTTTCCACACAGTTATGCTCATTTTTTAAATTGTTGTTTTCAGGCTGCTTTATGCCAGACACAACCCTGGAAAGCCACTAGGAATGCCCATGAACTTGAGGTAATTTACACTGCTAGCATTAAGCTATGTGACACATCTGGCTCCAGTTGTCATGACAATTTACTGTCCATTATAATGTGGTATGGGAAGAAAAATAACCATCAGTCTCAATTACTTTGGACTCGCCCTCAGACGGGAGCTGGTGTATAAAATGTGTGCTGGCATCCCTACGTTACTGTTAGTGGCTGAGATGAGAGGAGCTGTAGGCTGAACCCGATCGTTATGGAAAAGTTAAATGATTTTTCTTTAATTTTCGTTCTTCTTTCCCCCCTCAAAGGCCGTCTGAAAATCCACATCGGCTTCTCTCACCTGAGAAAACCCCATCCCCATCCCTCCCACGACCACGTCCCCGCCTGGCATCCTGCGAAAGGTGCCCCTCGGGTGCCCGCACGGCCCCGGCCGCTGCCCCGCTGGGCTCGGGACCCGCTTCCTCCGCCGCCCCCAGGGCGGAGCGGGAGGCGCACGGATCCGCTGCCCCGACGGCGCCTGCCCCGCACGGGAGAACCCCCCACCGACCCCGCTCCGCCCCATCCCCTGGGGGCAAATGAGAAACTACCGCGGGGCCGTCCGCGGTGCGGCTCCCCCGGCCCCACCGAGCCTCCAGCTGAGGGGTGCGGGGGCTCGGCGGGGACTCCCCGCAGGCAGCGGCCCCCCGGCACCCTAAGTTTTTACCGTAATTAATGGTTGAAGTAGGGGGGACCCCGCGGGGAGAGGCACCTGTTGATGGGGCACGGGCAGCCCGGCCCCGCCGCGTACCTGGTCGAAGTAGATGATGCGCGTCTTGTTGCTCATCTCGGAGGGCTCGTGGTTGGTGCTCCTCACGGCCGAGAAGGCGACCTTGGAGTTGGCCGCCCGTACGGAGATACCCAGCGGGGAGGAGGACGAGCCCTTGGCGTCCGTGGCCGGGTTGGAGTCGCAGACCACCAGGCACTTGCCCTCCAGGACGATGGGCTCCGTGTCGTTCTGCGCCCACACCGCGGGGCCGCCCAGCGCCAGGGCCAGCAGCACGGAGGGCAGCAGCCGCCAGCCCATGGTCGGCACCCGCGGCCGCCGCTCCGCGCCCCGCGCCGGCCACCGCGCCGCGCAGCACCGGGAGGCAGCGCCCGCAGCAGCGGCAGCCGCTCCGCTCCCCCCGCGCACGCACCCGCGCACGGGCACACACACGCACCCGCGCACACACCCGCACCTCCCGGCAGCGCCGCGCTCAAAGTCTTCTTTCCTCCGGCTTCTTCCCTCTGCCTCGGCTTTTCTCTCCTTCTTCTCTTCTCCTCCTCCCTCCCCACCACCACTTTGTGCCTTTTCTTTATGTTTTATGTCTTTCTTTACCCGGGTCCTTTCCCGAGCTCCTTAAAACACGCCGCAAAAAGCTGCAGAATCAAATAAACGCTTCCCGGTGCCCCCTTTTCTCCCCCCTCTCCACGTCCAAAAAAGAGAGTGAAAAAGGTGAGGAATCAAAAAGCCCTCAGGCGAATTACTGATGAGAAAGAGAAGAGAGAGATCATGAAGAAATAAACCCATTTGGCGTTGCCATGATTGCTGCTGCTGGCTCGCTCTCCCCTTTGAGCCGGAGTTCCAGGCTGCTGTGTGTGGTGGAGTGGAGAGGTGGTAGCTTACCCCAGCGCTGCCAGATCCTGGGTCTGATATCACTGCTGGGTGCTGCAGGCTCTAATTCTCTCTCCTCTTCCCCCCCCCCCCCGCTTCTTTGGCCATAACCCCCCTTCTCCAAAGAGTTATGTCATAGCAAACCTGCCCAGCTCTCACCTAGCCGGGCAGACACAGCACTGCATCACCACAGACCCTCCTCTTGGGTTGCCCCCTGCGCAGGCACACGCTTGTCTTCGCAGGCAACTTTTCAAGCAGCTACAAAGCAACAAAACGTCGCGCATCCCGTGCTTGCAAAAGGAGGGGGAAAGAGCCGCAGCCTGGTTGAAAAGGCAGCATCTAAACCTGGAGGTGTCCCCCAGGACACAGACCTCCCGGGTCCGCAGGTTTGCGTTTGGGCATGACACCCTGACCCTGTGCGCACCGACACTGATTCCTCCTCAAAGCCAGCCACAATGAGATCACTGATAGGACTTTGCTGGCTGCTTTTTGAGGTTTAATGTTGCCAGGTAATCCTAATGGCAGCCTCTGGTAAGGTTTTGATTAGACACCACTAGAACGTATTAGTTTCTTGTTTTGATGCATGCAGGAAGGAATGGAACACTGAGCAAGTACCTTAGCTTAATACTCACACATATTTCAAGACTATTAAAAATCTTTCCCCCATCACCTGCTCCCTTTTGAAATAGTTGAATGGTGAAACCCAAACCCTCTTCAAGGGCTGGCAGAAACGCCATAGTGCTCCCAGAAACAGAACTGGCTAAAGAGATTTCCATCCAAGCCAGCAGCAAAGCACCAATAGTTTGTCAGAAACTGAGTGTATGATCTTTAGATAGACACCTTTCAAAACAGCAGATTACTTTTGTGCCTATAACGGCTTCGCAACAAATATGTCCCATGTGAACCATTAACCACCAGCAGCCTTCATTCCCTTCTTGCCCAGAGGCATCTCCATCTGGGTACAGCTTTTTTACCCTTCAAACCCAGCTGGGAAAGGGGCTGAGCTGTTCTGGAGCTGGGAAGGCCAGCACATCTTGCTGCTTCCCATTCTGTAGAGGAAGAGCCCTGGGATACAGTCAGCTCACACAGCACATTGGCTCCATGTGCTAACAAATGCCCACCATAAATCTGGACACCAAGAGACAAAAGAAATTAAAGAAGCAGCAGGAAGCTCAGAAGAAATAAAAAGCCATGAAACCCACTCTGTTGAACTCCAAGACTTTCTGCAGGCACGCGTGAGCTGGGTCTGGTTTTAGAATCATACAATCATAGAATAGTCAGGGTTGGAAAGGACCTTAAGATCATCCAGTTCCAACCCCCCTGCCATGGGCAGGGACACCT
>WYDI02020203.1:0-23731 GCA_009867235.2 Psittacus erithacus | reverse complement strand
TCCCTTGTCATTGTTATTATTGGTGGCAGCAGCAGTGGTTTGTGTTATACCTTAGTTACTGGGCTGTTCTTATCTCACCCCGTGGGAGTTGCATTCTTTCAATTCTCCTCCTCATCCCTCTGGGAGCTGGGGAGGAGGGAGGGGGGGGAGTGAGCAAGGGCTGTGTGGCTGATTTGCCAACTGGGTTTAAACCACGGCACCCTGTTAATCTGAAGCTGATAGATAAGAAGCAAATTATATGTAAGAATGACATTTTACATATTTGAATTGCATTTTCTCTTTCTTCTGGTACTTGTGACCTCTTGATCTCTACACAACAAGAACTTACAGTGAGACATCTATGAGTCCTTTATGAAAATGTGAAAAAGCTGAAGGTTGTGTTTACTTTCTGCCCTTAAATCTTAAGCAATAAAGTTCAGAGTAACCGTGGTAAAAAAAGACTCTGCTTTCCACCAAAGTTTACTGCACAAGAGCCATCCCAGGATCCTGATCTGGAAGAGCCAGTAATTCCCATGTTCCTATCTTCCACTTTGGGAAGCAGTATAGTTAGGCAGGAATATTTCCGCAAGGATCCCTCTGTGCTGATGTAGCTTTTGAGGTCACCTTACACATTTATTCCTTTGATGCTATGGAAATCTCTGCCCTGGTTTGCTCTGCTGCTGGGATTCTCACTGCTTTGGCCAACACAGATGGACATTGCAAAATCTTCTTTGTCACTGTAATTTTTTGCATGTTACCTGTATATCCACACCAATTAGCTATGGGGTACAGGCTGTTTCAAGGATTCTTCTTAACAGAAGCATGCATCTGTATAAATATAACCAGATATCAAATGTCTTGGAAGCTCTCAGAAAGGTGAACTCCATAAATCTTTCTTTCATTAATACAGTCCCACAGGAGTTAGCAGGGGTATTTCATACTGGTGCTGTATCCACATGCATTTAGAAAGGGGTGGATCTGCTCTCTAGGCTTTGAAAGCAAATGAACAGGTAGAAAGCGATCATTTGTCTTGGTTTTAATATAAACTAGTATTACAAGTTCAAGGGATTGAACTTGTGGCTATAGAGTTTGCAGCATTGACTATATGCTCAAAGATTGAAAAGCTGTTTATTATTGTTATTCATATTAAAGCAATGCTTACTGACTGGTCTAATTATGCAAATGCATTGCAGGAGAGAGGTTCTACCTGCAAATCTTACAGTATAAACTAAATAAGAGTGGGAGAAATATGGAAATGGAAAGCAAATGGAGGAAGTGCTGGGACTGGAACTCTCTGATCATAAACCAAGGTCTGCTTATTTTAGCCCCACTGAATCTGTTATAGTGTGGTACTTTCTATAAGGAGTTTCCCAGACACCCAACTGTAGGTCTAAAGAGAGCAGAGAATACTTATAAATAAGGATCCCAATTGCATGTGGGGCTTAGAACTCTCTTTTAAGTGATGTCAAGGAGATGAGCTTGCTCGTGTTGACTGTGATAGAGCAAAACTGTTCCATGTACATTTGGATTACCTGGGGGTTAGGAAACATGGTTATATGGTTGGAGTAGTAGGGCTGAATTAAGCCAGCTAACCTGTCTGATGAGGATGTGCAGTGTGGTAACAGAAAGTGTTGCAACAAGTCTTCCAGGTGAAATAATTTTGTCTTTGCTCGATTCTCTTCCCTGTTCAGAGATCCATGACATGATATCTCATTCCTGATCTCTGATTTCGGTTTGATTAAGAGCTACTTTACCTTACAGATGCATTTTGAGATGTCTTTGAATAGCTTCAATCTCCTTTTTATGTTGATGTAGACCTCAGCAAGGTGCACACACACTCCTGCGACTGCCCTGGCCCGTAAGGTGATGATGATGGGTTCCAGCGTTGGGGCCAGAGGCTGCAGGACAAGCCTCCGCGGAAGCCCCAGCCGAGAGGACATGCTGTGCGGCCGCTGTCCGCGGTGCTGAGCGGGCCCGGCCCCGCAGCCGCCCACTGCCCTGGGAGGAGTCCCCAGCTCTTCCATGGCTGCAGAGCCGAACCTGCCTTGGTCCAGCTTGGCCCTGCAATGCCCCAAAGGAGCCGGGTTTCCCCGTGAGAAAACGAGAGGTTTGTGCTGGTGATGCTCCCCTTGTGCCTGTGTCTGGCCACGGATGCGTTGTCATCTCTCGTCTCTGGCTAAAGAAAAGGCCCTGCCTTCATGCACTGTGGAGAAACACAAGGTGAGGTCCCATAGCAGCCTATCTAGCATGACTGGGCTTGCATTGAGAACAAGCTTCTCTCCAGACATGAGCAGTTATATATAAAGGTATCTAGGAATCTTACTGCTATTGCTACTGATTTGTTTTTGTAACATCACTGGTGCTCAGAGCGCTCTTGCAGAAAAAATGATGGTTTTTGTCTGAAAGTGTTATGCCTTGAGGCTTCATTGGCTGAGCTGGTGCTCAAAAGGGTTGAATTTTATCTTTCCACTTCAATTCATGTGTCTAACTGTCCAACGATAACATACAGGACTTTAGATAGGACATTAGAAAACTTGTCTTAGCTGTAGGTAACAAAAAGAAGATAAAACTCATACCTGAGGTTTCATAGTAATTATACCCAGATGTACGTGAGGTTTGGCTCCTGGAGGAGCTTTGAGACAGTAACACCAGCCCATCACAGACACAGTACTCACTGTCTTCCAGAGCCCACAGAATGTAAATACATATTCAAACCTCCTATTCACAGGAAGAGATTTCTAAAGACATATTCTGGGTATCTGTATTTGGGCGTTTTCCATCAGAAAGAAACTATTTTTTCTTTACTTGTGTTTCTGAAACAGATTTATAGTAAATAATATACTCACTGAGTTTCATCTTTTCCCCATTAGTCCAGTCTCCTCAAATAACTTTCACATTTGTTCTCAGCATTGAAAATACTCTTAGAAATTCAAGACATGTTGCAGAAAAGTTTCTACTACCTTATTAGATGGCCTTTTCTTCTTTTATGTGTCCATCTTAGGCCTTGCTTCTGTGAAGGTCCATGCATACAGTACCAAGCAGTTCCTTGGAGGAGCTTCACTACTAAGTCAGAGTACCACAGTTCTGGATAGAAACTTCAAGAGCTGGAACTGGAAATGAAATGCAGACTAATATATCAACTGGAAATACAGCTTCTGCAACTGGTGCTTTTGCTTTGCAAAAGACAAATTCCATGCTTACAAGTTTAAATCAGTTCCTCTGGATTTCTTCTCCGCACTTTGATTTTCTAATGAAAAAGAAAAGTTACCTCAACACAAATGGCCTAAACTAAGACTGCAGGCAGTAAGTATTGGTATCATCTACGGGGATCATCTTCTTACAAAACCCTGTTTAAACTCTACATGACAAGAGATCTGATTTCATCAAATAAAGGCAATAAGAGAATTAGCAGGTGGGAGAGAGGCAAACACACCAAGTTTCTTAGGATCTTAGGTTTAATAAAGGGGAACTGATTCATGCACCTCCAGCATTTTCCCTATGACCATATTAGAACTATGCCAAGGGAAAAAAGTATTAAATGCACATGCAAACACATTGAGGTGGGAGTAAATATCGGCTGTTAGTAAATAACAATAATGACAGTAAGAATATCTAAAAAGACACAAGGAACTAAGAAATAATAAACATCATCCCTTTCATTAAAAATGTTTCACTCCATGGGGCCAGTAATCCAAGGCTGTTTCCATAAGGCTCTGTTGTTTTAACAGCTGTGGCCATGGTGTAAAGTTTCCCATTTGGAGCCTGAGGACAATTAAAGTCCTCCTCAACACCTGATGAAATGGGCTCTTATTTGCTAATTCATCTTGGTAATCAGCTGATCTTGACGATGTTCACAGTGCTGTGTCCAGAGAAGTGTAGAGATTATCTTGGAGCGTGCACTCAGGATCCCTTGGATTGCCTATTTATCCCTTCATTACTCTTTATGGCAACAGGCACTTTATTCTCCTGCCTACTTCTCTTTTCCATTTAGGATTTGGTTTATGAAACTGTTTAGAGGTCTTAAAGAGATTATGACCACCTAGTGGTAGGCACACTTTAGAGGTTTAAATTAAAGAGACCAGGCAGGAAAATATGGAAAGGAAGAAAGATCAGGGCTAATGAGAGGCAATGACTGCAAGCAGTGAATTGCAGTTGACTATGGTGGCTGTTAAATTTATGATAGCAATTTTGCCTTATCTTAATTGAAGCAAGTGTATATATTGATACCTCCATCTACATAGGCTTTGATGAGTATCAGTGTTCCCATTTCAGAGGGAAAACAGCAAGAAACTCACTGACCAATGACTAACAGTGCTCTTAAGATAGACAGAAATTCTGGTGAAGACAAGTACTCGTTTCCAGTTCCTAATTTCAGGCTAGGGTATAAGCTGTGAGGACACCATTCCACGCTTCTTACATATACCATGTTGTCCTTCACGGGCTTCTATCTCTGACAGCAGTTCTGTAGCCAGGGTGAGGACTTCTTTCATTTGACCTTTCTGATAGTTATCTTCTCCTTTTTCCTAGGTGTGGTGTCAGTAACCTTCGTGTCTCCCTGTGCTCTGCCTGCTTCCTTCCCAAGGCCCAGTCTGAATCCCTGAAGCTGCAGCTCCTGCCTTGCCAACATGGCGCTTGCCAACATGAGTTTCTTTCATCCTTCCCCCTCCCTCCATGAACTGAAATAAGACATTATTTTGGAATTTGGAAATCAATTTTAAAAGGACAAGAACTCCATGAGATCTCTCCTGCAAAATTTTCTCCTGATTGATCCCTGTGAAAGAGAATCGTGGAATGGTTTGGCTTGGAAGGAACATTAAATCTCATCCAGTTCCAACCCCCTGCCATGGGTAGGGACACCTTCCACTAGACAAGGTTGCTCCAAGCCCCGTCCAACCTGGCCTTGAGCACTTCAACTGTATATGTAAGGGATACCCACCTTAGCAACAATCCAAATTCATGTCAGCATTCCGTTTCTTCTGGAGACAAAACTGAAAACAGCCTTGCATGGATTGGGCTGTTTATTTGTCCTCTGGTTCCTTGGCTGGCCATTTCAGCTGAAAGAAAACATCTTTCATTCTCCCAGGCTGTGGCAGCTCAGCAGATGAGGCCTGTGATCCAGTCTTCTTGCATTGGCCATTAACACCACATGTCATATAAAGGTTTGTATTCTGGGTGAATCCTTACTAGTGTGATGTTTTCATCGTTGCTCACAGCAGGGGGATCAAACAGAAGAATGAGCTGCAGATAACTGAGGAGAAAAAGGCTCTGGGAATTTATTACTTTGTCTTTTTCATAGCAAGAATAAGAAAGAAAAGGCAGCACCTCTTGGCAAACAGTTACATTAAGTGCAGTTTGCAAGAACTGTGTATGAAAAGAAGTTGAAAGGCTTTTGATTATTCATGTAGAAAGGAGATGAAGAAGAGGCAACTTGGTAAAAGAGAACTAAAAAGGATGTGGTTGAAGAAGGTTTCTTGGGAATGTCTGTTCTGCTGCTTCTAATGACATAACTTGGGACTATTCATGATAATAAAAGAAAAAATGGATATTAAAAATATTATAATGTTTATTCTATATAAGATTGACTGTGGAACTCTCCACTAAAAATGTTCGACACAACGTTCAAATAAAAATCAGTTTCTGGCACAGACATAAAGAATAGCATTAACAGTAACAACTACATATAGAAAGCTAATAAACAATTGGGCTTAAGTTTCTCAGTAAATATTCAAAGCAGCAAGGTGGGGAGTAAACCTCTTATTAGAGAGTTCTTGTATGTGACTCAGAAGCATTTCACATCAGGCAGACCTCTGGACCATGATGATGGTCCGAGGTCACAGTTTATATTACAGCCGCTGCACAGACAGCATCACATCGATGGATTTCACATTAGCCTCCCTGGTAATTTTGTTTCCCGGTGACTATGACTTGATTCTGTTCAAGAGTTATTCTTTTGAAGTGGTTTTTTTTTTTCTTTTCTCTAAAGAAATAAAATACTCTGAAGTTAATCGGGGACCTCGTGTGCTTTTTTACATGTCACAAGGTCATGTATCTGGGGCTGATGACAGGGTTGCAAATGGAGACAAAGTGGTCAGAGGCTGCACTAATCCCTGGCATGAGGGATATGGAGGAGCAGCAAATAAAGCAGGGCCTATGTTAAGTGGGTGGGCAAATGCTTCTGAAAAAATCCTCTAAATAGGCTAATTCCTCTTTTCCCTTCATGGACATGGCTAACATTGCTTTGTGTTCGCCCTGGAGCTGCTCCTGGGCTCTTTGCCTTCCTGAGAGCCACAGGACCAGACACCCTGTCCATGTACCTGTGAAAATATTCCTTGGGTTCAGCTGAACAAACTGAAATACCCCACGCTGCCCTCAGCCTTTGTTACTGCTTGCTCACCCTAAGTCCTGTGTGTAGCTGCTGCTAAAGGAAAGTTTGAGGAAGTTGCCTGCCACAGAAAGACTCTCATTATTTCCTTAAAAAATCACACCGGAGGCAGATTTATATTTTGCTTATTTGCTTTCCTACTAAATATTCCCACCATTCACACTCACTCCCCATAAGCCCAATATTCCTTAGTTTGAGCTCAGGTGCCACAACGATGGGCACAAATAAAGATACCACATGAAACACCACAAAACCTTTCAGCAGCGAGGAGCTTGAGGAAGGTGGTTTGTGTTCATTGCTCCCATAGAACGGAATTCAGCAGTTCAGTGAAAACAAGCAAGCAGTGTCTCTGGGCAGCACACGGCTATAGAACAGCTCTGGGGTAGTTGGCAAAAAGAGGAAACAAGGGAAAAAAAGAAATGGGACTATTATTTATAAGCAGTTTGTTGATTCGGGATCACTGGATGTGCCAATGTGTGTATGCGTGATGTTTAACTTGTCCCATGCAGTGACACAGCTACAGGTGCTATTTCCTTCCCCCTTTTATAGAAATCAGATGAACATCTCTTAGTTTGTTCTCCTTTAGTAGAAAGGAGGGGAGACAGGTGCCCAAGACCCCCCTGCATTTGAGATGCTGCGAGTTCCAAAGGAAACTTCCTCCCTGTTGGGGTCTAAGGTTTTGATCTGAGTTACAGAGACAGAACTACGTCTGTGATAACGCTGCGTGGGACTGCTGAGCCTCCAGCTTTTCCTCTGCCCCCAGCCCAGAAGCAGCCTCGGGTATAGAGGTGGGAGAGGTAGAATTTGAAAGAGACAGGGGGAAAAAATAATTACTGATGTCCTGCAGCATTTATTTTGCTTGAGTGCTCAGACAAGGCCCCTTCACACCTCAGGGCACATCCTCATTTGAAAATATTCAGAAATAATAATAGTAATGAGAATAAAACCATTCAGCTCTTCACAGGTTTACTGAGGGCTGCAAAGCTGTAAAATAAGGATTTTGGCTTTGATGTGGGCAATTTAGCTTGACGCTGGCTTAAGTTGCCTTAGGTGAGGAAGAAAGGCCTGACACTGGCCATGGCTTCAGCCCCGGAACTGTATGTCAGGCCAGCAACCAAGGGAAAAGGGTCTCATGGTGCCTGCATGAGGGAGCAGGAACCGCACACACACTGTTTCTGGTTACAGAAATAAAAGAGCAGAAAAATCCTCTTTTTAGCTGAAGGCACCTGAGGCAGCTCCGGCAGGACACATTTGTGCTGCTGTGCCCCATGGCTCACGGTGCAGCGGCAGTTTTGGGGCACAAAGTGGCCCTATCTCAACAGGAGGGACAGGACAACGTCAGCACACAGGACAGCCCCATGCAGGGCAGGGGAGCTGGGAAAGGTCTGAGGGTTGGTGAGTGCCTCTGTGGCAAAGGCAGCCCAGGTCAGGGCTCCTCTCTTTGTCCAGGGATGCAGATGCTGCTGTGCAGCCCATGCAGGCAGGGCAGAAACCCAAAACTATCCCCCAGGATCTCCCTGGCAGATCTTTTCTTTTTACCACTGCTTCCCTTCCCTTTCCCTTGAAGTTTTTCAGTCTTGACCAGCAGCTTCAGTGTCACCTCTTCAAATGTCACCTTCCATCCGCTCCTTCACCCTGCTCACCCTTCCCCAGATCATTTCCACACACTTTAAAAACAAACAACAAATCACCATCTTTCCCTCTTAATCCAGAGCTGTGCATCCACTGTGGCTAGGACAGGCTCATGGCAAAGCTTAGCAGAGGCAGCCCTGGGATTCCAGGGCTGGGGAGATGCCCAGAAAGCCATGGATTGAAACCTCCCTGCGGCCCTGGAAGAACCGAGGCCTTGGAGGGGAGCTTCCAAAACACAGGGATACTGCCCCTCACCGGCTTCCCAGCAAAGGACTCTCAGGGCTGGGCTGCCAAATGGGATGGAAGCAAGAGCTGTTTAGGTATGAATATCCATATTTATGCATGCAAGCATATATATATTTGTATGTGCATTTATATATGCTTATATAGGGATATATAGATAGGCACACATGTATGTGCATTCATAAGCCAGGCCCAGCACCTGCTGCAAGCAGGAGAAGGGGTGCAGAAGTGAGGAACCTGCACACCAGGATGGAAGTGATACTGGGATAGGCCGGGGACCCAGCTCATCTCCCCACGCAGGACCATGCCACCACGACCACAGGGACAGCCATGGGTAGGGGATTGGGCCCACAGGGTAAGGAGTGCTGTGAGAGACGGTCTGGAGCTGGGAAGAGAACTGGGAATGCCCTAAACTGCCCCAGAAGGAAAAGGGAAAAGATCCCTCTCCATGAAAGGGACCTTAGAGCCCCCCTTTCCAGAATTAGAAATAAAATATAAAAATTAAATAAAAACTGGGAACCTACTGAGGGATTGGGTTTGGGGGGGGTTCAGCAGCGCATACATTAGATGAAAGTAATGTGGGTGCTATAAATATAAGACGAAAATACACCTAATTCCATCATCATATAGATATAATATATTTCACTCTCACCACATAAATACAAAACATCCAAATATCCAAAACATTCAGAACAAAAGTTAGTAGCAAGGGCTCAGCGCTCGATCATCCATTATTTGTTTCTTTTCCCGACTAGTTGCCTAGAAACTTCCGACGTAAATAATTTACAATAAAATTACTATTTTCTTTCTGTCCAGCTCCTTCTGTCCACTTCTAGCATTAATTCTCTATTCTACAGCAACCATTCCACTTGTTGTCAATTTTTTTTCTCTTTTTTCTTTTCTTTTCTGTTTTTTTTTTTGGTTACAGTTTGGTGGCACGGATTTATACAGTTTGTAAACGTTAAAGTTGAAAGAAAGAAAAGAAACTTCAAACCAAACTCAAGAATATTCATCGTTTGTTTCCAAAGAACTAGCTAAAAGTACAGCATCCCTTTTCTGGCAAATCATTCAAGTACCGAGGTTGAACAGGAAATATTCGATCCGGAATAGTAGAAGGTGAAATACACGTTTGTGGAGAAAATAGCAGAAGGAATTATGAAGGCAAAGAAATAAAAAAGAAGGAGGAGTTTGTTACATAGATGTATTTTGAAGTACAAAAATAACATTAAAAGCTAGGCTTTTTATATTTTACGTTCGTTTTAAATGAAGTGTGAGCGATAGACGCGAGGGTAATTTTGGGAGGAAGAAGGCTAAATATTGGTTTTGTTTCATTTTGATGAGCGTTGAAATTTTTGGGGTAAAAAAGAAAATCGAATAGAAGAAAAAAATTTAAAGGAAAAAATACAATCTCAACAGATCTGGATGCAAATAGAGTCGCGATTTATCCATCGTTTATCTGCAGATTTGCTTTTGCAGATAAGGACCGCGGGGCTGGCCCGTGGGAATGAGGGAGGATTAAAATGGGGGAAAAAAATAAAGGAAAAAAACAAGGGGGAAAAAGGGGCTTTGTGTTATCTCGAAGGGGGAGACAGTTTGATTCAAAATCTCCGCAGCCACTGGTTTCTGTCTCCCTGCTTCGTGCGTGTATTTGCAAGGCAGCTCTCTCCGGCCCTTCCCATGTTCGGGGTTCTCGGTGGAAAAGGGAAGCTGCTGGCCGTTTTCCCGGCCGGTGTTTCAGGCGAGCGGCACGGAGCTTTCCCGGGGACTGCAGTGCAGTGGATGTGTTGGAACGGGGGCCACGGGTGGAGCCCCAAACCCCTTGTGCTTCAGAGTCACTGAGGGGGAAAAAACCAAACCCGGGCATCACCTGGCAGCTCCATCTTCCTCTCTCTGGAATCCCTTTCCCTCTCTTGGCATTGGATATAGCCGGCCCGAAAAAGCCAAACCGCACCCCGTCCGCTCTCCCTCCTCTTCCCTTCCTACCGGTGGCAAAGCAAACGAACAGGCACCCCCCTCCCTCCCCGAAAGGATACACGGGCCCCGGGCCGGCGGGGCAGGGGAGCGGCGGGGGCTGCCCCTCTCTCGCAGCCCCCGGTCGCTGCCTCGCCTCGCCCCGCGGGCACAGGGACACCGCTCCGCTCCGCACCGGCCCGCGGGGAGAACCGCGCCGCGGGGCTTGGAGGCGGCGGCGAAGCAGGGAAGAAGGGATGGATGGATGGAGGGGGCCGCCGCGCCGCCCGCCCCATAAATACCGCCACAAATAGAGACTATAAATATAAATACGGGGAAGTTACTTAGAGTCAGTCCAGTGCTTTTTTCTCAGCGCTTTCTTTATTGTTGGTCCGGGAGTAGGGCTCGAAGGCCGACGAGCTCAGGTAGCGGGCCGACAGTTCCTGCAAGTTGCCCGCCAGCGAACCGGCCACGGCCAAGGGCGCGGAGGAGAGGCGCCCGGCCACCGAGCCCAGCAGCGCGGGCACCGGCAGCCCGAACAGCCCGTGCCCGGCGGCGGCCGCCCCATGCAGCGCTGCCGGCGGCGGGGGCCCGACCGCTGTGCTGGCGGCCGGTGAATGCGGGGACCCGCCGCCGCCGCCGGGACCCGCAGCCGCGCTACCGCTGCCCGCAGCCAGGCCGGGCCCGCGTAGCGCCGAGCCCAGCCCTCCGGTAGCGCAGGGAGGCAGGAGGCCCGGCAGCCCCGGCGGGGAGAGCAGCCGGCCTTGCTCCAGCAGCCGCAGGACGCTGCAGGTAGCGGCTGTCTCGGACACCACCGACCGCAGCTCGGAGTCCTTGCCCTGGTCCTTTTTCTGCTTGGTGCGCCGGTTCTGGAACCAGACCTTGACCTGCAGGCCGGGGAGAGAGCAGGGTCAGCGGGGCGGGCTGCGACCGGCGCCCCCCGACCAGTGCCCGGGCCCTGCGGGGCGGAGCGGGAGGGCTGCGGGGGGTCTCCAGCCCGCACCTGCTAACGGGAGCCCTTTAGGAGCGCATAGAGCGACCCTTTCCCACCTCCCGAAGCCTGGGGTTCCCCGTTATCGGGGCTCGTCCGAGGGGAACAGGGGGCAAACACTCCTTATAGCACTGTATCTTTAGCCTGATCCGCCTCACTTCATCAGATTTCACCCTACGCCGGCCCTTTCCCCAACGGTTTACTCCAAGCCAGTTCAGCCCCAAGACCTCACGACCCTCACGGCGTCCCCACACTGCTTCCCTCCCAGGCCCAGCTGCCTTCCCTATGTGGGACAACAACTCCACGCTCCCATCCCAACCTCCTGGCCTGGATATTTGCTCCCCATCCATTTTAAACAGTACTGAACTTCAAATTGAAATCCTGGAAACCACTCCGGGGAATAATAATAACAAAAATAATAACAACACCCAAACCAAACCCTCGAACACCCGTGGTGGTTTCTGTAACCTACGAGCTATTGAACTTGTCATTCCTATCCGCCAAGGGAAAGAAAAAGGTAATTATCTTGTCAGGGGGTTTAATGGTGCACGATGTTTTGCAAAAATACTAAACCGCCTTTCAAAAGTTTAGGCTTTTTTAGATGCTTCCCTGCACTCTCGCACAGTTTTAGCCCGCCTGACTGCCCGCGGCCTCTCTGCTCTGCTGGACGGAGGGGCCGGAAATACAGGCACCCAAAATAGGGCCCAAACTTCAGGCTCGTTCCCGCATCTCCAGTGCCCAAGACAGAGCTTTCGGACCAGCCTCCTCTAACCGGCAGCCCCCGGGAAGGGGCCAGCTTCCCCCCGATATTCTGCTTGCTGCGGGCCAGGAGAGCCTTGGCCGCTCCTCGACTCTCCGCGGCTGCAGCCGCGCAACTCCGCCCCCGGGGCAGCCCGCCCTGGCACCGCGGAGCCGGGAGCACCGAGCAGCCACGGGGCTCGGGTGGGTCCCCGCAGTGGGAGCCGCGCTTCGGCCCGGGGAAGGGTTTGGTTTCTTGGCCAAGGTCCCTCGGTCCCCTCGGCCCCACGCAGACCCACGCGGCCACGGGAGACCCACGGGGGCCATGGTCGGGGGCGCACAGGGAGGCGGAACCCCCGTTGGCCGCAGCCGTTCCAGAGCCGCACACCCTCATGGTCTCTCAGCTCCATCCCTTCTCCCGACCCGACACGCGTGGGCCTCAACCCGCCAGTTCCCGCGGCCTGCGCGGTGGCGCACAAGAGACGCGCAAAAGACGCGCAGGGCCGCAGAGCCGGCCCACAAGTGGGGACCGGCGCGCAGGGGAGCTGCCCGGGCAGGGATGGGGGACTCCACGGAGGGACGCGCGGTAAAACAGGGGAGCCGGGGGTCCCCGTCCTTCTGGGACTACCTGAGTCTCGGAGAGATTGAGCTGGCGGGCGAGCTCGGTGCGCTCCCGCCCCACGACGTACTGGCAGCGCTGGAACTCCATCTCCAGGCGGTAGAGCTGCTCGGCCGTGAAGGAAGTGCGGGTCCGCTTGGGACGGTCCAAATCAAGCCCTTTGGGCAGAATAATCTCTCTGATTGAACCTTTGGCATCTGGCAAAGAAAGGCGCAGTCAGTTTTACACCCAGGCAACCTTCCTCTCTCATTTCCTCCCCCCATTTTATCATTCCGTTTAATATTTCCGAATGAAAGAGACATCGCCAGCACCTTCAGACCCAAGCCCCAAGTCGGGATGGAGACTGCTGCACTGCACCTAGCCACTACATCCAAGAAAGGGAACAAAAAACCCTAAACACCCAACAGAGAAGGAAGGAGGTGGCTATGGGGGCCCAAAGCTCTGGAAATAATCCCCTCAGCCCGTTTAAAAATCGTTTTGATTTTGAATATATCACACTGACACTACAACGCTGCGGCATCACCCACGTTCTCTCCGGAAAGCTGGGAAAGGATCCCTCAGGCCGGGCTTTGTGCCTGAAGCTCAGGGTTACTCTTTGTTCCCCCTGGGCTCCAGGTTAGGGCTAGCTGGAAGCCCCCCCCACCTCCAAAACTAGAAACCCTCCCTATTATTAATGTATTGAATTTTGTTAGAAGTTTTCTATGGAAAATAAAGCAGGCAGGAGCTTTCTGGGCACAGGCAGCGCTGGCTGAGTGCCCACCCTGGATGTGGGGACACCCCAGCCCACCCTGCATCCCGAGCAAGCATCGCCTCCTCCGCTGCTCAGAGGTTTTGGCAGACAGGAGAAGAAGGAGGGGAGGAAAAAAGGGAAAAAGCTAACCCAAGGCACCAAACAGCAGCAGAAACCTCACTCCTCTGGTAGCCCGGACCGAAAGAAAGCGGGACAAATCTTATTAACACCACTGTCAAGCCAGAGTCAGATTCATGTTACATTAAAGCCTTCCCAACTTTGCTTTCCGTAATTTTACCTTCTCGGTACGTTTTAAATCAGAGACAATCACATCATTTTAATCTGACCCCCTCTCTGGGTCAATCGGTCGCGCAAGGATTAATTATTGTTTACAAGGCCTTGCTTCTCACTAATTTTGTTCCGATTCTGTTCTCTCCCTCCTCCCCCAAAATGCATCTTAATAAACTCAACATTTCTACAGGTAAATTTTAAATTATGGTATTATTTTTTCGGAGGGGGGAGGAATAGGATGATTTAATTACTTCAGCCTGGAGAGAAGACGGGGGTTGGGGGATATTAAACGTATAACTATATAATAAATGATAAGGATTAAGAAGCCCTTCGTGGTGCCTCCATTCGTTTTAAGGGTGATGGCTATTCCAAACCAGCCCTTTCTGCAGGCGATCCTCCTGCCCGCTCCCACACCGGGCGGGAACCGCGGCTCCGCGCCATTGTGCGTGGCGGCCGGGATGCGCGGGCGCGGAAGAAGCGCTCCCGGCCGCGGGGCAGAGCCAGCGCCAGAGCCGCTTCCCCGGAGGGCTCTCTGCGGGGACGGGCACCCCGGGAGAGGTGCAACGAATGGAACAAAACCCGTTAAAACCCGACGGGACCGGGCGGAGTGGGGGGCAACCGCCGCGGCCGAAGTTCTCCCGCAGCCACGGGCGCGATTCGCCGCAGCACACGGGGCTGGAGCGCAGTGCAGGGCCGCAGGAAGAGCTTCCAAGCCGGGGGGGGACCCAAGGCAAAGCGACGAAATAAGCACAGCTCACAGCTCACCCCCACCCGCCGCGAAATCCCTCAAACTCATACCTCTAACTAGGATCCTCCTGCAATAGTCCGGGTCAGCCGAACTAGATTTACTTTTATTACAGCCTTCCGTAGCTGCAGAGGCAGAAAAAGTCCCTTGCTGATCCTTCAA
Organism: Psittacus erithacus; assembly: GCA_009867235.2. Classification (NCBI taxonomy): domain Eukaryota; kingdom Metazoa; phylum Chordata; class Aves; order Psittaciformes; family Psittacidae; genus Psittacus; species Psittacus erithacus. The sequence continues at coordinate 9,269 of WYDI02020203.1, read as the reverse complement.
AAAAGAAGTAGAAATATTTCCTTCAGCCCCTTTGCTTTCCTTGCCCTCTTTATGTCCGTTCTTCGAGACCCGGTTAGCTTCAGTCTCTGAACTGCATCTAACGTCCATTTTGTCTTGTTTCCCAAACATGTAGTGCAATAAAAACAAAACAGAAAAAAACCACCAACAACAAAAAAAATAGAAGAGTAGAAGAAGAAGAAGAAGGCGAAGTCTATGCTGGATATTGCACGGCTTAGGGTCAGATCGGTGGGGATCTGTAAAAGCACCTTGAGTAAGGAAGATCGGGTTTTATCCCACTGGAAAAGCAGCGGCTTCCTCAGTCCCAGCGTCCTAATGTGACTGTCCAGCTTTCCAGAGCGCCCAGTGATCAGGTACTCAACAGTACAACTCTAAAATGATTTAATGTCTGCCTTATTACAGAGACATGTAGTTGTTAGACACACAGAGGGACGCGCACTCGCTGTTTCAATTGATTACGGGTAATTTTGCAGCCTCCACATTTAGGTTACCTCATGAATACACTAAATTGTTTGGATAATATATCAGATCGTAATGGATGGTTTGTGTGCTTGTCCCCAATCAAGTAGAGTTTAGCCAGTGAATAAACTGAAATGATTGGTCTTGCTTTCAGGAAACACACAATCAAAAGACTGAGACTTCCAGAAAAAAAAAAAAAAAAAAAAGGAAAAAAAAAAAAAGGGAGAAAAAAAAAAAGGGGGGGGGGGTGAGGGAAAAAAAAAAAAAAACTTTTGACAAGATTCACCCTGAATTGTTAGCACCATTAGCAGCCATTATTAACTTTCTTCAGTATGCCTTTGACCTCCCGATTATAGAGTGGCTTTCTCCAAAGCAAGCCAAATAAATCTGAATAAAGCTGCTGGGAAGGGCTGGAAAAATGCAGTTGCAGGGGGGTGGAAAAAGCAAAAACCCACCAACAAAACCACAGCAAGAAAAAAAGAGAGCCCCCTGAATTCTAAACAAGCAAACAGATCCCCAGCACGCACACGCATCAAAAGTTGGTCCTTCCAGCGGATCTCTCCAATGAAGCAGGTTATCTTGGCCAGCAGAAATCCTCGTTAACACATCTCCCCACAGACAGCCATCTTAAACTCCTACCTCTCCTTACTTCAGTCCCGATACTTGCTTTTTGTGCTTCTCCCTCTGTGTGTGTGTGTGTATGTGTGCGTGCATGTGTGTGTGCTAATTCTGCACCTTCGCAAACACTGAACCTATTCGCAGAGCCTACTCATTGGGGGGAAAAAAAAGGAGGAAGAAAAAAAAGAGCCAGCTTTGTGCTCAGTGGATCCAGGAGGGGGGAGAAAGGGAGAGGGGGAGAAAGAGGGAAAGAGGGAGGGAAGGGAAGGGAAGGAGGGAGGGAGAGAGAGAGATAGCCCGTGAAAAATCTCAACAGCGTTATCCACTACAGGAGAAAAAAAGTTTTACTCTAGCTATTTCATTGTCTCTGCTACAATATCTTTGAGAACCGCAACAGCCAGTAATCCAATAAGACCGTTGATTAGGCTACAATGATTCAATTCAAGCAAATGGCCTTGTGCAAAGAGCATGCTCCAGTCCTTCTTGTCACCTTGCAGGGCAGAAGCCCTCTTCATGCTGCTCTCCTTATTCATTCCTTTATGGGAAATGTAGAGCAAAAGGAGTGAAAGATGGCAATTATCTAATTGGACTATTAACAAACAATTCTCCGAGTGTGGCTGTCTGGCAGTGGTTCTTGGGCGAGGTGAAAGGCCACATGTTGCACTGGCCCCATTCACAAAGAGTTTAGGGGCCTGGGAGGGAGAGAAAGAATTTTCCCTGAGAATTTTTCACACAAACACCGGAGTATCCATCAGGAGCGCTCCTCTCCGCCTCGCCCTCCGCCTGCCTGGGAATGCTGCCCACCTGGAGCAGGCTGGGGGAGCTCTGTGATTTACTGCAGGGGAGAGCAGCGAGTAAAGGCAGAACAGGGCTCCCTTCCCTTGGCCAGAGATGCTCAGCCCCAAGGGCCTCATCCTGCTCCCGCTGGAGGAATAACAGCCGTCGTCCCACAGGATCCAGTCTTTGTGCATGGTGGTGTAATGGAGTGAAGGATACGGCGCTAGGGTTTCATTGTCATAAGTAGGATATTCAGGGGAGAAAAAGAAAGAAGGGGGGAAGAAAGAAGAGAAAGGAAGGGAAAATGAAAGAAGGAAAGGAAGGGAAAAAGAAAGAAAGGAAGGGAAAAAGAAGGAAAGGAAAGGAAAGGGAAGGGAAGGGAAGGAAAGGAAAGGAAAGGAAAGGAAAGGAAAGGAAAGGAAAGGAAAGGAAAGGAAAGGAAAGGAAAGGAAAGGAAAAAGAAAGGAAAAAAGAGAAGAATATAGAAAAAGGGAAAAGAAAAGAGAAGAAAAGAGAAGAAAAGAGAAGAAAAGAGAAGAAAAGAGAAGAAAAGAAAAGAAAAGAAGAAAAGAAAAGAAAAGGAGAGAAGAGGAAGTTCATACGTACATTTCAATCAGTTGTCTGTAGTGGACATCTTAAATCTTGGTAATTTTTCCACAGATCACAGCCTGATTTATTTTTATTACCACTCTCTGAAAAGTCAGATTGAGATCAAGGAGGTGCCTCTAAGATTTTCATCAATCCTTATCATTTCAGTGATATTCATACATACAACTGGAGGTAAAATGTCCTTATTATGGACTAGGCTTTATTTTTCCTTACAGCCAATGCATCTCAGCAATCTCTGGTGGTCTGTTGTTGTTAGTTACTACTTGTATGGCAGTCATACCCAGGGGCCCCAAATAAATCACAGCCCCATTGTGCAAGGCTTCATGCAGATACAGAGAGAGGATGGAAGGAGTTCATTTCCTCCATGGATTCACAATGCTGTGCAAAGGCCTGTTGTGTGAAGGGATGCTTGTGAAAATGTACATTTAGGAGAGATTTGGTCCTTTCAGGAGAGGTGCAACAAGTGGATGGCAATTAGTGGGGATGTTTTTCGTGTAGCTGAAGCATAGGATTGTGTTTAGCAGGTAAGCTTTGTTGTGTGGTATACATAAATATATACATGTATGTGTATGCATAGGCAAGGTAGTATCAACAATCCTGGCTGGATGTTTGTTTAATGCTAAATGAAACAAAGTTCTATTTCAGACATTTTTTGCATAACAGATATTTCTTTTAGACAGAATAGGCATAACAATTCCCATAAGTGGTCTACTGTGAAATACAGAGAGCAATTATAATTATATTTGCATAGGTGTGTGGGAGTATGTATGACATTGGCCCTCATGTTTTTCATTACGCTAATGTCTAGGCATAGGCCATAATAATAAACATGGAGCTATTGAACTCAATTACACTGTGTGAAGCAGAGTATCTGAAGATTAAATATTGTATTTGTGTGATAATAGGGCTTTTTTAACATTTATTTTATTTTACTTGCCACAAGGGCCTGATCCAAAGCTCACTAAAAGCCAGAGGAATTTTGTTCTACGTGTATAATATCCTAATAAATGCATTGCAGCCCCCTTTTGTCTATAGAAGTCAGTGCTATAAAAAGACTTTCTCCTATTAAATCTCTTAAATTTGCTTTCACATTATGAACACAGTACTGTTGAAGATCTGGAAATTCAAATAATGAGTCTAATTCTGCAGCAAACTTGTAGTGAGCAGACAGGTCTATCCACACACAGCTCACTTACTTTAATTGAGGTCCGCTCATCTGCAACAAATAGCAAAGGCCAGAACTGCACTGGGAAATTCATCATTTTACCATTATGAAGTCATCATTGCTCTAGCCTTTTTCTCATTAGTCTCACCTTCCTTTCAAGTATTCTCATTTATCTTTTTTCTCAATAGACTTAAAATTCAGCATTCTGAAATATTATGTCCTTGCAGGACATGTGTCCACTTCTCACTGTCACAACTCCAGGTCTCCCCATAGCTTCAGCACACGTACATTTACATTCATGTGCCACTGGATAAGCAGACGAAGGGTTACCTCTTTTCCCATGAAATAGTGCTTAAAAATGACTTAGCAGATAACAGAGGTGCTCCCTGGCTGTACTTTGCTATGTGGACTACTTTGTTGCTTTTCAAATACAGAGTATACAGCTTTATTAGTTCACATTAACATGTAGAAGACTGAAAAAATTGTTTCTCATTGACTGTCATTATTTATATTATTTTTATCTCTATTGAGTGGGTAGGAAAGATACCCATTATTGCTACTACTTCCTAAATTCTTCTTTGTCAAAGAAATATTTCTGTCCTAAATTCTCTTTAAGGCTTGCAATGCCAAGCTGGTTATCACAGTCTGAACATGGTGCTGTATTGCTGCTGAGCTTCAGTGCTTGTGCTTATAGAACCATAGAGTCGTAGAAGTCTTGAAGTTAAAAGAACCATCAAAAGGATTCTGGGTTTAATACATTTAATTTACTATTTGATATGTATTTCTATCCAAATAATATTCCTTATGAGTACAAGCTTTTGTCCACTTGAATAGTTGGCTCCTGCTCTACTTTGCTATCTCTGCATTGCAGAGTCGTCCTCAGGCTTAAGCTGTGGTGGCAGGTTACAGGTCTCAGCTGAAGAGGAAACAGAGCCAACGCAGCACTCACAGACAAGTAGGTTAATATAAATATCTGACAACCCTCTCTGCTCTCTGTGACAGGCACCCATTGCCCCAGCTGGGGCAAATGCAAGAAGAGAAGGGAAAGCTCTCCCAGCACCCTGCCAGCCCTGAGAAAAAAAGGCATGACTCAGGGATCTTCTCAATCAAAAGACTTATCTCTGTGTTTAATAGCCCTAAGTAGATTTTTGTTCCATTAATTTATCTAATTATTTTGATTCAGACTAGTTGCTGTTGAATTTGCAGATGCATTCAGCAAGCATACTTATTTAGCAGAGGGTATATGAACTGGTACCTTGGGGCTGAGCACCTTCCTGGTTCTTTCAAATTAACAGAGGATATGGTAGTTGCTCGTAAGGATACATTACATGTGGAAATGTCAAGGAGTTGTTACAAAGAGGTCCTACCGTGCATCCTTGATAACTGTCAAAGGCAAATGAAGGAGAAACAGAAAACCTCATTACTATGTGCACAGATGTTCTGGGACAGGAAGTTTCTGTCCAGTGTGACACTCTGTGGGCAGAGAAGATATTCTTCATGAAGAGAGGAGGTTCACCAGAAGGTTCTTCTTTCATATGGGTATCAGTGCTGCGCTAACCACAAGAAACTCTAAGCACTTTCTTGAAACAATGTGCACAGAGTAATTAACAACCCTGTTGCTCTTGCAGATATTCACCGCTAGGAAGGAAATTGCCATGCAATTTAAGATGAACTCGGGAACTTTCAGCATATACATACTACTGTGTAATGAGGGGACATTTCAACAGCATATGCTAAGCGCTTATTTGAAGACGGCAATTTGTTCTAGTGGAAATTGGTTCTGTCTCCTGCACGTGAGCCTAGAAAATAGCACTCTTTCCACATAGGTGAGCGGTATCCTTGAATAACAGGATCATGTCTTTACCTGGAAGCTTTACACTGTATTTGAAGGAAAGGATTGAAGTCTGTGACTCAGTTCAGCTTTCTGTATGACGTGGAAGATAAGGCTGTCATGTCTGTGGCAGCCTGCATGGCTAGAAACAGTACTAATTCCACTTCCCCAAGAACTGATAGCCAGGTAGGCTTGTGTTGTTCAACGGCATGTGCATCCCTGCATCACAGTATAAAATACATCACATGGTTTGTTTTATGGCAAATTAAATGTCACAGGCTCACAAGAACTCTGACAGGTAAGACAAAACCAATTTTTCTCTGTCTTAAAGTAGGCAACACCATCCTGCATTGGTATGAAATAGGGAGGTAGCTCTGCTTCCATCAGCTTTTTCTTATATATTCCTCTTTAAGCAAGCATTCTCCAAGAGAACTGTTCAAAATAAATTGGCATATCCAGGCATCTATTTAAAATAAAGTATCAGATTGAGATAATAAATGTTATTGCTTGTAGCTGTTACATTCCCATGCTTTGCTACAATCCCGGTTAGTAGCCTGATGCAGAATACAGAACTTGCTGCTTCTTAATTTTCCTGCATACTTTGCCAGTAATTGCAGTATTGTCTCAACCAGATACTAAACTGAGCATATTGGCAGGACTTAGCAGTGCTGTTCTGGAGGCCAGTAATAATGAGCATGGGTATCACACGTGTATCATGATTAATCACATTGTGGTCATTATGAGCTGCCCCTTACAGTTATCAATCTGGACAGTGGATTAATACAAAGCTTCATTGCCTGTATCATGCCCATGGCATATGCAAGCCATCTGAACAATGGTGAGACATGATTCTTTTCATGAGGGAAAACCGTGAATTAAGAGGAAATACTGTTTGCTTTCGGAGAGCAGATTGAGAGCCTTTGGTTTCAGCCTCAGCTGTGTCACTGCCTCCCTCTGTTACCACCACCACCTGAACACTCAAACTCCCACTGCCTTCGTTTCACCCTCTCCTGGCAAGGGTACTGGCTTTACCAGCTTTGCTTGAGCACTCTTGAGTATTTACCACCTCAAAAGCTATTAGCCCATGAACCTTTACTATCCATACTAAAGCTCTTGCAATCCTATGCATTCCCATAGTCAGTACAAGCAAGCTTGAAGGTTTGAACAGCACAAGTTTGCAAAGGTAACGTTTTTAGGCTAGTAGATGTGATCTGTACTTTTTTCAATACTTGGAGTTTCAACATTGAAGACCTATGCATCAGAAGGGAGAAAAAGTCAGATTTTGGGTTAAAAAATGAAGTTCTTTCATTTTGACAGCTTAAGCCAGATAGATCAGATTGAACAAAAAGCATGTCTCAAATACTCATAATCATGGTCTCAAGGAGCCAGAGGAAGGCTGTACAGGACAGTCTTGCTGAGTCTGTTCCTTAGGTTTCATTTCCTTAGAATGATGTGAGAGATCAGAAACTGTGCCTTCACACTGGAGTGAGATAAATGCTACCATCACCCCCGGCTGGGATAGCAGTATTTCAGATGGACATCTGAAGTAACAACACAATATGCTCCCTAAAGCTTCGTCAGAGAAAATGATGGAAAATGTAGGCAAAAAATCAGTACAGTTTGGTTTGTTAAAACCTGTTGGAAATTGTGGGTAGATTCAGGGTGACTTCACTTTAAGGGGAATACTTTACCGGATGGATTTAAACACACTGGGAGGCTGAGAATCACGATGGCAGACAACACTGAACGTGGCTAAATGTGAGGTAATGCAAATAACCAGTGATTAGCTGTATAGCTCAAATAACCTGAAATCTCTGGATTTCCAGGAATCTCTGAGAAAAAAGAACCTGCACCAGGAGTCCTCACTGTCTGATTTACCTCAACCTATAGCAGCAGCTTAAAAAAATTAAAAAGGCTGTTTGGATTTATTGAATAGAGATAGAGCAGAATGCCCAAAATCCATCATGATGACACAGGATTATGCCATAAATCCACATTAACTCTGTGTTCATTCTTTTTATCCTCTTCTCTCATGAGATACATAGCAGAGTCCAAAAAATGTGTAAGAAATAAGAATAAAAACCATTACAGAGCTGCTGGTATTAATACATGCGAGATGGCAAAGTCTAGAATTGTTTTGTTGGGAAGGAGAAGATGGACATGGAACTGATCATGGAAGTCAAACTCTTAAGCACATAGCATTGGGCTTTCTTCTTATTTTATCACATGAGAACAAACATCAGGTTAAATTAAAAAGCAGCAAATTGAGAATGAAAAGTAAATTCCCAGACACATGTCTCATCACCTATGGGAGTTGCTGTTACAGGAGGTTACTGAGGCAAATACTTTGACTTGAATTTAAAGGGAATTGGACATTGTTTGGATTACCTTATTACACAAGGTTGAAAACAGTGACCAGTGTGATTGAATTTTAAACCCAGGGCTGGAAGCTGATCTCATAAAGGAGTGATGCAGAAGAAGAAATACATCAGTTTGGGGGTGAGCTTGTTCTTCCTTGAAGTATTAGGAGTAGGATATTCTGTAATATATCTGAAAGAGTGATGGCATTGGGTAAGGAAAAATCATAGCAGTACATTTCGATGCCAGCTAACGTTAATACTTACTGCTGGTAACTTCTGCTTCTGGTAAGAAAAAAGGTGTGATCAGTGGAAGAGACAAGCTATTTGGCATAGCCACATCACAGGGGAGGTGTGACAGCATTTAGTGAAACCATTTTGTCTTAGGTATCCCTTCTGTGGGAAAACACATTTTAACTCAGTCTTCAGAATTAGTAGGAAAGGCAAAAGACAAAGGGTTATTGGCTCCAAAATATGGTTCTACCAAGCAAATGGACCCTTTACCACTAGCGTTGTGCAAGGTTGGGACTTTGAAGGTAGAAAGGTGCAAGGCATGTCTAATACACTGCGGGGCCAAGAAAACAAGCTGTCTTTTGCTGATACATTACCCAAAATAGGGAGGCCAACAGAAAGTGATGTCCTGTAAAGCCAACTCTGTTGATTGTGCTTTGTGTTCCTGCAGAGCAAGGACAAGAAGAAGAAGGGCAAAAAGAAGAGATCTTTTGTACTGGAGGACTCCAGCAGATTCTTTTGACAAAGGGATCTACAAAGTTTGGAAATCAACCTGTCAATAGTAGTCTTTTTATCATATCCCTCAGTTCCTATATCAAGATATGAAGGGTTTATCAGATACCAGATATCCGTTAGGAGATATCAGATATCAAGTGGTTTATGCCTTGTTATTGTTTTGCTTATTCATTTAAATAACAGAGATGCAAATCTCAAATAGAAGTGTATTTCTAAAGACTGGGATATTCCTAGGATATTGTTTGCCTAAAAATGTTAGGATGTTTCTTCCACCCAATAACACAATAAAGGTATTATATGTGTATGTATTTGTATATATTTAAAGCACATATATATATATAAATAACACACACATAACATATATAGGAGTTATAATATCTAGAATCCCCCACATCACTTTGTGGTCCTGTTGGATTAGATACTGTCCAAAAGTACTGAGTATACTTTGAAATATTTACGACCTGAACAAGACTAACTGGAGAAGAGAAGAAATAGGGTTTATTTTACTTTTATAGATAGAAGAAAATGTTAGCGTTTATCTTTTATTATTTTATAGATAGAAAAGAAGAAGCACAGAGAAAGCTGTTTTCCCAGAGGGGCTGAATGAGATCCTGTCCTGGGTTCAGCAGCAGCAGTCATTTTTCTCCTTCTTAGTAGCTGGTGCAGTGCTGTGGTTTTGACTTTCAGC